>PVIW01004965.1:0-117800 GCA_004026585.1 Noctilio leporinus | reverse complement strand
GAAAAAGCCTTTCTCAGGAAGTCAAAGCAGCTCTGCCTAACACACAGAAACAAACACAGGGAAGCTGCCAAATTGAGGAGGCAAAGAAGTATGGCCCAAATGAAAGAACAGAACAAAACCCCAGAAAAAGAACTAAAGCTAATGGAGAGAGCCAACCAATCAGATGCACAGTTCAAAACACTGGTGATCGGTGTGCTCAAAGAACTCATTGAGTATGGCAACAACATAAAGGAAAAAATAAAGGTTATATACTAAGTGAAATAAATAAAAATCTGTAGGGAAACAACAGTGAGAAGGAACTTGAGATTCAAATCAATGATTTGGAATGTAAGGAAGAAGTAAACATTCAACCAGAACAAAAAGAAAAAACAGAAATTCAAAAAAAATGAGGATAGTATAAGAAGATTCTGGGACGGCTCCACATGTGCCAACATCCAAATCATAGGGATGCCAGAAGGAGAAGATAAAGAGCAAGAAATTGAAAACTTATTTTAAAAAATAATGAAAGAGCCCTGGCCAGTGTGGCTCAGTGGATTAAGCGCTGGCCTGCAAATGGAGGGATCGAGATTCGGTTCCTGGTCAGGGCACATGCCTGGGTTGAGAGACAGAGGCAGTCACACATTGATGTTTCTTATCCTCTCTGTCTCCCTCCCTTCTCTTCTCTCTAAAAAATGAATGAATAAAATCTTTTAAAAATAATAATAATGAAAGAAAACTTCTGTAATTTGGTGAAGGAAATAGATAAGTCCAGGAAGCAAAGAGAGTCCCAAACAAGTTGGACCCAAAGAGGACCACACCTCTTTATTTATTTATTTATTTATTTATTTATTTATTTATTTATTTTTAGAGAGAAGGGAAGGGAGAGAGGGAGAGAGACATCAATGTGTGGTTGACTTTCACTGGCCTTCAGCTACAGAGCTAGCTGGAGACCTGGCTTGCAACCTGGTTATGTGCCCTGGCTGGGAATTGAACCAGTGACCTTTGGGTTCACAGGACGGAGTCTTAGCCACTGTGCTACCAGCCAGGGCAAGACCACACCTCTTTAAATTAAGATACATCATAATTTAAATGCCAATGGTTAAAGATTAAGAGAGAATCTTAAAAGCAGCAAGAGAAAAGCAGAGAGTTACTTATAAAGGAGTTCCCATAAGACTATCAGCTGATTTCTTAAAAGAAAGTTTGCAGGCAAGAAGGGAGTGGCAAGAAGTCTTCAAAGTGATGAAAAGTAAGAACCTACACTTTCAATTACTCTATCCAGCAAAGCTATCATTTAGAATGGAAGGGCAGATCCAGTGCTTTGCCATGCCATTATTACACGAAATGCTAAAGGGACTTATTTTTTAAAAAAAGAAGTTCAAAACTATGAACATTAAAAGGGAAACAAATTCACAACTATCAACAACTGAATCTAAAACAAACTAAGCAAACAACCAGAACAAGAACAGACTCATAGGTATGGAGATCATTTGGAGGGTTATCAGCTGGGAGTGAGAATAGGGAGAATGGAGGAAAAGGTGCAGAGATTAAAAAGCATAATTGTAGGTAGCAAAATAGACAGGGGGATATTAAGAACACAATAGGAAGTGGAAAAGCCAAAGAACTTACATGTATGACTCATGGACATGAACTAATGTTGGGGGATTATTGGAAGGAAAGGTAGTACTGGGCAGAGGAGGGCAAAAGTGAAAAAGGTGGGAGAACTGTAATAATATAATCAATAAAATATACTAAAAAATGCTTCAACAAGGAACCACAAAAAGCCTGAAGCAAATAAAGATGGAAAATCTTAGGAAGGAGCTAGGACAATGTGAGAGCAGGCAGGGTTTGAGTGGAAGGGGCGAGGCCATGGTTCTCTGAGTGTCGTGGGCAAGCCACGTTCAGCTCTCCCCCAAAGTCTGCACTGCCCCCTTCTTGGTTGGCCCTCAGGGGGGGCTGTGGGGAAACCCCACTTGGGGCCCAGTCTTGTGCTCCCAAGGGTCCAACCAGGGTGACTGAAAAGACTGCTCACTGGACATCTGGGATCCAGTTATCACCCAAACACAGGTTACGTGTTCAAAACTTCCTACTTACTCCTTTATTGGGTTATTTATTACCTTCTCGTAGCCAGTTGATTATTTCCTTGTCTATAGTCTTTGTGGATTTACTAACTATATAATCACCTGACACGAGCTTAGCTGGAAGGAGCCTTAGAAAGGCTGAGTTCACCATTTTTTGTTTCATAACGGGGTTCATCCCCTCCAATGAGGGCTCAGACACAAGTGGGTCTCAACTGAAAACAGAATAGGCATTACGCCAGCTGATAGAAGAACACTTTTCGAAGATAGACCTCAATTTGAAAACTTCAAATTAAAAAATGAGTAAGATAGACACTCAGGTAATACCCAGACCATTTAAAATGAAGATAAGAAGGCCTGATTTAGTTGTACAAAACTCAAACCTCAGTTTCCCAGTTACAGTCGAAAAAGGTTCTTCCAAGTTCAACTTTCTTACTTGTAAGGTAAATGGGCTGAGGGCATGAAGGTTATTACGGGCTAGGGCATTACGTGGGGTTTAGTGGAAATGCGTGTGGAGCACGGCAGCCTGGCTTTCATCCTGCCTGGGGTCTGAGTGAGTGCTCATTGTCCTGGTTCCTTGTCTTGTCCCTTTGGTCCTTTGGAGGCTGCTGCCTTGCACATCAATATTTAATATGCACCACAGGCCAGGGGGACAGGTCTGCAAGGCATATGGCTCTCTCCTTTTAACAGGGCAGCTGCAGGCTGCTGGGATGTGCACTTTGCAGGTTGTTCGGCTAACATTGGAGACATTGGGCAAGCCCATGGTTGCAAATCCAAGGCCAGTAAGGCTCTTGCTCTGAGGAATCGTGGGAGGTATGGGAGCGAAAGATCCTTGAAACACGAGCTGCCTGGGACAGTCGAACCTTTCTGCTTGGGCTCATTAGCGCGATCTGGATCTGGGAGATCATGGTTACAAGACCTTCTAGCAAAATCCTGAGAGCGTTTTAATTTAAAAAATTCATGTCTCTGAGAACATCTCCTGTCTCGTCGCTGCTGCGTTGTCACCCACCTCATCCGCGTGGACAGACAGGCAGGGGCCACCTGTCATTTCCCTGGTTACTCGTCTACATTATTCATTCTCTGAGCGTCATCTCAGGGTTATTTGGTTACAGGAAGGAGTCGTGTTTTGCTGTCTGCACTCCACTAACCCTTGAGAGCCAAGAGCCAGGCTGTGTAAACACAACGTTCCTGTGATGATTTTCACCTGCTCAGGGACAAGTGGCCCGTGGTTCTGGAACAAACTGGAGAAGCCAAACTATGCCTATTGCTGACAAAGATGGCTTTGTGGTTCTTTTGATTCCTCTTTTTAGAGTTGGTAGAGCTCCTGTCCTTAAGTGCCCGTTGACCCCCTATTGGCTCATATAAACTGGTTTTCAGTCAGACTTAAGTGACAGGTCTTCCAATAAGTTCTCCAGCAGGTGGGGCCAAGAAGGCGAGGTTGCAGGTAGGAGAGGTCCATATGCCCAGCATATGCCCTGACCCATCAGGGAGCAGGTGCTAAGTGGTGTTTGGGGATTATATTTATTCAGTTTTCCTTTGGTGTGTTTTTATTGGGTGCCTGCCATGAGCCAGACATGGTTTTAAGCAGGACAAAAGGGCTGAAGTCCTTGTCCTCAGTGAATTTATTTTCATAATAGAACTGAGTAAGTGCAGCGCAGCGGCCACCTATGCCTGCTTTTATCTGAAAGATCCCTGGTGAGGACCTTGCTAGGCTTCCTGTCAGCTGCCACAGACCGTTCCTTCCCCTTCGAGGGCCGGGGCAACGAGAGGGATTCTGCAGGCATCCCCTTCTGGGGCAGCCTGAGCCTATATTTTAAAATCATTCTGACCATAATTTAAGCTAAATTCTAAATTCTCTAGTGCTTCCTCTCTCTTCTTCAAGCTGGAGTCTGTGTGACGTTCAAGGCTTCAGGAAGGGTGGCCTATGGCAGGGTGGACAGGCACAAATCCCTCCAAGTCTTTCCATCTTCAGCTTCTCCAAAGCCTAAAGCCAGATAACGGAGGCGAGAGGTCAGTTAGGGTCCAGAGCAGTGAGCCTTTGCCCTGCTTCCCGGGCCAGCCTTTGTGCAGGAGGACGGGGCTGGGCCCACAGACTCCCAGACCCCACCCTCTCACCTGGCTGGGAGGACGCACAGGCATGCTGGCCACAGCCACCTGGGCTCAGTGGCAGACAAGGGGACAATTGATAAGGACTAATGGCCAGATGTACCTCCTTCCCACCCTACCCCTATCTCACACTGAGGCATAATGCTGAAAAGTTGGGGCCAACCGGTTCAGACAGGCCTGGATCCCCGCACATGCAGGGCCAGGCCCATGGAGATCTTGGTAGTTTTCTCATGAGGTAATCATTGGTAATAATTGCACCCCTCAGTGCTATTATCACCATCTGCTTTATAGGATCGGGCTGGCCAATACTATAAGGAGCTCAATTATATTACATTTTAAAGATAACCTGATCCCAGACTGTAAAAGACACATTTTTCATTTTCACCAATAACTTTATTGATTTGGATATTTCGAGTAAGCTGGCTCTCTCCTGCTATACAGTTGATTGTTGCCAATTGCTGTCTTGATTTGATTGATTGCTATTAACTTCAACTGGCCTACCCAACCATGGAGCATCGTTCAGAGAAAAATTTCCATCACAAAGCTTTGCAGACCACTTCTAGCACATTTGATCAGTCATAGCAGCTTTTTCATACACTGCGCAAATATTTTTTTGCCTTTCAGTTGCATCATTACCTACCTTAAAATAATAAAGCATAATATGCTAAAAGTGTTGCTTATTTTCTTCCATCCTCAATAATTAAAATGGCTACACAAAAACTCACCAATTTTGATGCTATTGTTATTTTTTTAATGCACACTGCTATGGCAGATGTCACAATACAATCTAAAAAAATTGTTCCGACTGAAGTGAAACACAACTAAGTACTACTAGAGCCGTCTAATGGGAAAAAGATGAACTTTTTGGCTGACCCGTAGTTTTTCTTTTTCCCCCTATTTCTCACTTTTAACTATAATGTTCTTAAAGGACATGTCTATATGATTCATCTTTGCAGCTCTGTTAGTATCTTGCACATAGAAGTGAAAGAACTCTTTGTTGACTGCATAAAGGGTTCAATTAAACGTCTATAGCCAGATAAACACATGCTTTTCCATTTGGAAGATGAAATTATGCTCTAAAATCATACTGGCCTGTTTTATATCTTGTTTCTGCCATTAACCCACAACTTGGCTTTGGAAAAAATATTTAAATTCTCTGTGCCTCAGATTGTTCATCTGTGGAGTGGGTATAGTATTATAGCACGTGAACAGTGGCAACCACAGTCCAAGGTATATACAAAGGTGCTCATGGGTAGGCACTGGGTAGTCCCACCTTCATTCCACAAGTCCTGTTCCATCAGCACTTCTAGGTGAGAGCCTCTGAGGAGACTCATTTGTTTCTGGGGCCTCCTGGGACCTGCGCTCATGTAAGAGAAGTCATGGTGGGAGGCTCTAGCATATTTTATTTGTTTATTTTGAATTAATTAATTAATTGTTTTAAAATTTTATTTTAACGATTTTATTTACAATTTCCAGAGAGAGGGGAAAGGAGAGAGGCAGAGAGGGAGAGAGACATCAATGTATGGTTACCTTTCACCTGCCTCCAGCTACGGACCTGTTTGGAGACCTGGCTTGCAACCTGGTTATGTGCCCTAGCTGGGAATTGAACCAGCAACCTTTGTGTTCACAGGCTGGTGCCTTATCCACTGAGCCACCAGCCAGGGCTTATATTTTAAACATTTTAATCTAAGCAGGAGGAATTTGGTGTTAGGGAGGACAGTATGCATTTATCATAACTTTTAATGTTATCTTCTTAATATTAAAAACAATTATTTGTTCATTCTCTCTGATTATCCTCAGACTGGTATAAGACAGATTTCCTCATCTTCTCATAATTGCCTTTGTAAGAGCTAAATTATATTACATTTTAAAAATAACCTGGTCACAGACTATTGCTCCCTGCTGAGTTCAGTTTGCTCCAGGCCTCCTATGTTGGTCTGAGGCAGCATGGTATACCAGTTGTCAACTGCTATAATTGGCAGCAAACCTACCTCACACACTTGGTGGTGTCACTTTTTAGGCTCCTGAGGCAGGAAGGGGTTCTAAGGAATAACTTCTAACCCTCCCTTACAGTTAAAGATGCAGGCTTTGCAGGAATTATGGATCTGCTCTTGGTCACACCAATTAACCTCCTGGACCCTCAGTTTATTCATCTGTGAAAGGGGAATGATCCCGAGATGGGTGAAGGGTGTCATGATGTACACGAGTTGGACCCACTTGACTCCTGAGACATACTGTACAGTCATATACCTCAGTACTGATCTGCTTCAGAGCTTATTAAACCCTGTACTTGTCACATTTTTACAAGAAAAAAGTGCTTAATCACCTTTTGTTTGCTTGGTACTTGACAATTTCAGCATGAGTTTTGGAATGATTTAACGACAAGTGCCAAGGGACCACTGTACTTACACCGGCCATGGCCCTGGTGCATGCTTATACCTGTCATGATTCTGGGACATACTTACACCTGCCATGACTCTGGGGGCCCACTTACACCTGCCATGACCCTTGAGAGCCATGCTTTTCAAGATTCTTTGCTCAGATAGCTCAGAAACCATTTTCAAAATCTTGCCTATTTCAAGTTTGCATCTAAAATTTTTTATGATAAATTTATTAGATGGAAAGGCTATCATTTCCAGCAACACACACATGCATTTTAAAAATATACACATAGCCCTGGCTGGTGGCACAGTGGATAAGGTGCCGTCTTGCAAACCCTAAGGTCGCTGGTTCAATTCTCCAGCCAGTGCACATAGCCAGGTTGCAAGCCAGGTCTCCAGCTAGGTCCATAGCTGGAAGCAGGTGAAAGGCAACCACACATTGATGTCTCTCTGATGTCTGCCTCTCTCCCTTCCCCCCTCTCTGGAAATAATAAATAAAATCTTAAAAATATATATACACATATTTTCAGCAAACCTTTGGAGCTACAGATCAAGTCCATCCAGCTCCTAGAACATGCTGTTTGTTACACAGGGCAGTGGGCATGAGTGGGGCCAGCTCCCCTGAGTTGGTTCCAGGCACTGCCACTTGCTGTGTGGCCTTGGCCTACTTATTACACCTCAGTGAGCCTCAGTTTCTTCATCTTAAAATGTTATGAATTATTTTTATTTTCTTTTGTTTTCCTGTAAAGATTCTATCCATTACCTTTAGAGAGCAGGGAAGGGAGAGAGGCTGAGATGGAGAGAAACATCAATGTATGGTTGCCTTTCACCTGCCTCTAGCTATTGACCTGGCTGGAGAGCTGGCCTGCAACCTGGCTATGTGCCCTGGCTGGGAATCGAACCAGCGACCTTTTGTTTCTCAGGCTCTCTGTCACCCATCCACTGTGCCACCAGCCAGGGCTGAATTATTTTTCAATTCAGACATATGGGCATCTTCATGACAGCCATTCACTTCTGAATTTACTTCTATACTGGCCCCTGGTGGGCACACAGACCAGACATTCAGAAGTATACTCCACTCTGGGTCTGGCTCCCTTGCCTGGTGTTGCAGGTGGACGGTCTGATTTCCCAGAAAACTAGAGGCATCTGGAGGGCTGGGGAGAGGGAGGGAGTAGGAGCACAGGGTGCGGGAGACCAGGGGAGGGCGGAGGAAGAATGGGGCAGGAGAGGAGGCCGAGAAGAGGGGACCCGGGGAAGAAAGAGGACTGAAGAGTGGAGCGAGGGAAAGAAGAGCAGGTGGAAAGGAAGCAGACAGACCGGCGGAGGGAAGAGGTGGAGGTGAAGGAAAGAAAGGGCGGCGCACAGGAGCGGCAGATCCTTCGGCCACCGGGCTCCACGACTGTCGCTGTTGCTGTCAATCCGGGAGAGCAGACCTTGAGCACCGCGCGGTCGCCAGGAGCAGCCCCGGCGGGATGCAGCCGCCCGCGCTGCCGGTGCCGGGGCCCCTGGCCCTGCTGGACACGATAGGTGAGGGCGGCTGGAGCATCCTCGCAGGCTCCCTGCGGGTCCCTGCTCGCGCGGGAGCAGGTCCACTCCTTCCCGCCGCCTCTGCGGAGCTCTATCTGTGGGATAGAGGCCCTTCTTTATTCGTGTTCTCGCTCCCCTTTCCTCTTCTTTTTCTTTCTCTCTGACTTTGTGTGTGTCTCCTTGCCTCTTGCCCACCATCTTTCTCTAAGACATGCATGAATGGGACACTCCAAACTGCCCTCCTTTTCCTCTCTACCCTATTTCAGCCTCTAAAAATTGTGTAAGTTGCTTTCAACAAGCCAGTTAGCTGTTTCTTGCTTGAAAGTGATGGAGGAACTTACAGTGTGTGTGTGTGTGTGTGTGTGCTTGCGTGTGTGTTGCTCCCGTTTCAGCACACCCGCCCTTCCACAGACTTCTCCCCCACAACAATTCCTGGAATCTCTAATTCTTTGATTTCTGTAATCAAGATCCATGCAGCCTGGAAGTCAGGCCCTGGGCGGGAAAACAGGAAACCTGTTGCATGTTCACAAGTTGGGGAGCTGCTCTAGGTTCTCTAACTGAGAGGTGGCCAAGATGGGAATAATGCTGGGTGTGACTTCGGGCAGAGGAGATGCTGAAAAAGGGGGGGGAAAAACGTTCCACAGTAAGGGATGCTCTGATGGCCAGACTCAGGACCAGGTGATGCCTCCTGGGGCCCTGTCCATGCTTCAGAAATGATCCCAGGACAGATTTCGGGCTTTTAATATCGTAACCCTATTTATAGTATTTTTGGAAATCCTCATTTTAAAGACCAGATTAGTAACGTTGTTTGATTTTTAAATAATCATCTAGGACTCTGACTTCTTCCTCGAAGGCACAATTCTATGTTCTTCCGCTCTCTAAAACAAAATGCTCTATGGGAAAACTTATTATGAGGATTTTTATCACTGTTCAAGGTTGGCAAAACTTATTTACATGTATTGTCCTCCTCCAAGAAAAAAATGAATTGCTCATTAATGTTTAATAATAATAACGTGTTATTAACTAGTTGTTACTCTATTATACCAGAATGACTTGATGGTTTAAAAATAGCATTTGACTTTGTTTGTTCTTCTGAGGAGGAATTATAAATGAAGAAAAACACTAAACATTAGAGTAGCTCGGTAGGATTATGGGTATTTTCTATCTTACATTTGTGTTTACCACTTTGGCCACATGTTATGTTAAAATCAGAAAAAAAGGGGAAATTGATAGCTGAGGGATAGATACATCATCATGCCTTGGTCTACTTTCCCAGGGACTGTCACTTTACCTGGGTGTCCTAACATGATTAAAAGAGCTCATTCTTTCTGGGAGGTTCAGGCCCTGCTAGCAGGGAGGTCATGACTTTAAATACCCTCTGGTCTTTAGAGAACCCCCCTTTCCTTTCCTGGCTTTACTAAGTGGAGAAAGCGCTGAGTGACCGAGACAGATTCTGCCACTGCCTCCCACCCCCTGCACTCCTTGTAGACATGACTAAGTTGTCACAGGAGCTGTCATTTAGCAACTTGGGTACAGTCCATGTAAGCGGCCACCGGTTACCCACCTCATAGTAAATATTTTAGTTAGCAGGCACTGTGTTAAGACCACTTTAATTGTAACAATGCATGTGATAATATTTTTGCTTAACGGGATTGGAGAATCTAGGGAACAATTCAGGTAATTCTAGCTGTCGTCCTCTACCTCGAAATCCCCCTTCTCTCTAAAACCTGATCTAAAAATGTATGTCTTATGGTAATTATAACAATACCTTACACATTCTGAACTTTTCTTAATTTTTAATTTTTGTACTATATCATATATTTGTAAACAATAAGGTCAGGGGTTTTCTTTTTGTTATCTCTATTGTACCTGGAGTCAAAATATGACAATATATGTCATTAGAATAAGACTATTCAGGACCATTCCTTCCCAGTGTCCCATATGAATTACGATGGCTACCTTTCCTGACCTTATATTAATCTTGGAACCTGTGATAGAAATACTGACTGAAGGAATTATACCTTCTGCTTTTTATCATGTAGCAGCTTCAGAGGAAAAAATAAGACTTGGGAAGAAGTGGTGAAATGGTCAAATTACATTGAAAATAGTCCATACAAAGATTTTCATGAGCTCAAAGATATGTTCAACTTTTTACCCTGTGATTAGTATGTCAGACTGTCAGTTACAAATTTAACAAGGGCTGAAGAGCCTAGTGGATCTGATCAGATCCCAGTTCATCATGCCAGCAGCCCTTGGGATGAGTCAACAAGGTGCCACAAACTTGAAGAACCAGGATATATACTCGAGGGTATTCTGCAGACGGATCCAAAGGGAACTAAGAGATGAGGTCCATAGAGGGTTATAACTGTGGTTTGAAACAGATGCTGTGGCATCTAGTTAATTATTTGGGGCATAATAAGCATGCAATGCACTTAATTAAGAAAAATAGCAAGACAAATTTTTTGAGGAGGAGAGCATTTGTCTGGTAATTTTCTCAAATACTTTGTTCCATAAAACGTAGGTTAGGACTCCTATTTGATTTTAACAATCAAAACATTAAAGTGGGAAACTAAGGAGGAATAATAGTCAAGGAAGAATAGCTGAAGAGGAAATTGCACTAATTAAGAACAATTGGCATTTGGCTCTATTCACAGATATTTGGAGGCTGGGAAGAAAATGGAAAAGACTAGTCCTCTGACCTTGACTGGACGATTCAAAAAGAGTTAGACTTCTTGGAGGAAAGCTGAAGTTGCTACGCAGTTACTAGATAATATTGTTATCATTAATATAATTATTTTAAGAACTTCCATAAGAACAGTTACATTAACTTCCAAAATGTAGAAGATATGTTTTTAATTTTTGTGTCTTTTATTTTTTGATGCTACCTACCATTCCAAAATTAATTAACCAGAGCAGAATTTCACCCGTGGGGAGGCTTCTTTCTTTTGTTTTTCTCTTTCTCACTCACCTGTTCTCAAAGCGACTCAGCCCTTTTAGTCCTCTGTTTCCTCACAGATGCCCCACATCTGCTGCCGTCATCACAGAACTGCTGATCTATAGCTCACTCCCAGGCAAACTACCTTAAACATATATTCTTGGTTTCAAGCTTTAAACAAATGTAAGAAAAAAAGTCATTGCTGTTTGTGTGCACACTTCTTTGCAAGTAACATGCTGTAAATAGTAAACAAGGGGAAAGTTTTGTACAGGTAACTCCCAGAGTATGTGCACAGGCTGTGTCCCAAAGAGCAGAAAGGGTCTGCTTGCACTTGGGGCTGTATTTCCCCATAAAAACACTCCTATAAATGCTTCCCCCTCAACAATTCTTTTACATTTGTACTAAAAATTATCAGAAAACCACAATGAAGAGAGCAATTCAACAACAATCAGGTAGAGCTATATTTACTTCTCTTGCTTGTAGATAAAGAATTCTGTGAAGCTTCAGAGAACTCTTTCCAAAGTTTGCACAAGGACTGTAGGTTTATCTTGTTTTGTAAGGTTAACTTTTACTTCAAATCTTTTACTTTTTCCTTAAAAATATTTTTCTTTCCCTGAAATTTCCCTTGTAGAAATTTATAAAACAACCAAACAAACAAAAACAAACAAAAAAACAAAAAAACTGATGAGAAGAGATAAACATGTTTATCATATTGTGTGTTTTTTAAAATTAGACTTTTTTTGGAATAGCTTTACGTTCACAGCAAAGGTGAGGGAAAGATACATAGAATTCCCATACACCCCCAGTTCCCACCTGCACAACCTTAATTGTCAACATTCCCAGTGACATATCTTGATCCCCCAGAGCCCGTAAGGGTCCACTCTTGGTGTTGCACATTCAATGGGATTGGACAAATATATAATGACATGTAGCTACCATTACTGATCTCAAAATCCCCTGTGCTCCATCTATTCACCACCCCCACACTGTGTTTTAATAGTAAAAAATTAGAAACAACCTAAATATACAGCAGTGGGTATAGGTGAATTGACACCACTTAGTGTGTCAATGTGTGTGTCCATTTAGCGGAATACACAATTATAAATAAGAATTATTTCTGGAAAAGTATTTCAAAAGTTGGACAAATTCTTATGGTTGATTACATGAAAAAGCCATGTTTTTAAACCATATTTTGGTACCATTTTAAGAAAGAACATAAGCCTATATTCCCACTTGCCAATTTTGGGTGATGAGATTACTGTGCATTTTATTTTTTCTTTTGTTTTTTTCCTGGACTTTGTAACTGTTCTATAAGACATGTTATTCTTATGAGCAGAATATAAAACATGTTGCTTTTATGAGCAGAATATGAAAGCTTTTTAATGTAAAACTTACAGTCCTTTTCCTTGTAAAAATGTCACTATCACCTTGGTTATATATTCCAGCCCCAATTAGGGTTGGTTTTTAGTTCCCAAATATAATGAGAGGGGTGGGAAAGAGAAATTCCTGAGGCTATTGAAAAAGTTAGATGCAAAAAAGAAGAAAGGAAGTGTGAAACTGAGAAAAGACAGGTGTCAAGAAAATCCACGAATGCTGGTGCTGGAGGGGCCTTCAGAATGTTCGGCCCTGGCCAACGTGGCCCAGCCTTCCTCCCGCGCTCAGGGCAGACATAATTAATCAATCAAGGCACCTCTCTGATACCCATCTACAAAACTGCAGCAGGAATACGAAGTGACTTCCTTCTGCTCACCCAGCAAGCAGGGCCTGAACTCTTGATAAGATCGCCACACAGTGGCCTGGGCATCAGGCCACCTGGGCTAGCGGTTGGCTGGTGCTCTCAGGGCAGAGCACCTTGGGAAGGATGGTGGGCTTTGGGATGGCAAGTATGACTAGATATAAGGCATGGAACGTCATTCTAGAACATGTGCTGAGTTTAGACACATTGGGAGATGCTGCAGAAGCCGTGTCTTAGTGATGGGGCTGGTGCATGGCCCCCAGCAGTCAGCATCATCCCCGTGCTCCTGTGCTGTCTACGCAGGCGTCCCCTCGTGGGGCCACTCATTCATCAACTTAGGCGTTCACTCCTGGGTCCATTCATTACTCATCCCTCAGTGCTCATTCAGCAAGAACTTGGCACAAGCTTCTGTGGTGGGCCTGGGAGGGCACTGCCAGGGCATGTCCCAGAGGCTTTCATGAGAGATGTGATCTGTGGCTGGCTTCTGTTGAAGTGTGGCAGCTGTTTGAAGTGAGGGCCCAGACAGGGCCTAGAGAACTTGCTTTACCTGGTGTTCTTGTTGAGGAGTGCACTGCGCCATTGTCAGCGGCCCCACCCCCACCCCCAGGAAGGCTCTGCCCTTTAAGGTGTGACTGGGCTGCCCGGCTGGTCCATCCTCACAGGCATGAGCCTTCAAAGAAGGTTTTATACAGTGCATCCTTGTTCCTCCGCAGTTTACTCTCAACACAGCAACCACAGTGCTGCAAGAATCAGGAAAGAAAGGAAACCAGAGTATCTCCCTCTCCTCTCTACTCAAAACTCTGTAACAGCCTGGCCCTTTCAGGGCACTGCCAGGAGCAGATACCAGAGTCTGTCCCTGTGGATGCAGGAGGTCAGCCTGCATTTTTAGAGTGCTCAAGGGAGGAGCAAATAACAGAAGGAACGCTAGAGCCTGCTGGCTGGGATTTAAATCACAAATATCAACGTCTGAGTCTGGAGAATCTGGGCCAGGCTTTGCAGAGAAAAGCCCTGCAGGTAAC
This sequence comes from Noctilio leporinus, assembly GCA_004026585.1. Classification (NCBI taxonomy): domain Eukaryota; kingdom Metazoa; phylum Chordata; class Mammalia; order Chiroptera; family Noctilionidae; genus Noctilio; species Noctilio leporinus. Next base: position 104,043 of record PVIW01004965.1, on the reverse strand, counting down.
ATTAGGCCACCTGTGCAGAGGAGACCCCCCTCCTGACTTCCTCCACCAGGTTGAGGTCCTGGGGGGCTGCAAGCAGCACCTGGACCCACACCTGCAGCTGCTGGGGAGCTGCAGGTTTATTATCTTAGTGAATGAATCGATCTCATCCACTTCAAGGTGAAGGTGGTTTAGGATGAGATTCTTGGGAGAAGCATCTTCCCAGGGATCTTGAGGGACTAGGATGTGCTGAGGGCTGTGTTGAGTCTGAGAGGGGTGCTGGTGAAGACAGAGTGGGGGGTCTTGAATGGGGTTCCCTTCAGCCCCCAGAATGATGTGTCTTTCTTGAGACATGCCCTTGCTAGGTCGGTGTGCTCAGTTCAGCAAAGCTTTTCTAAGTTTGCACAGCCATTTATAGTTTTGTGCAATTTATCCTGTTCTTAGGTGTTGCAACCTTGACTTAACATTAAGCCTTGCTGATAGGGACTGCAGAAATGTAAATCTTCAGGGGCAAATCTTCTAGAGTGTGAAAAACATTTGCATGTCACATGGCCATCTGTACCAGCGATTGCAATCATACATGAAGCTGCTTCCTCCATTAAATGCACATGCGCACGTGTGTGTGCTCACACACACACACACAGAGTTGATGTAGACAACTTTGGCACAGAAGAAAGATCATGTTTTTCCTTTATCCCCCATTTTGTTTTGGAGTCACAGGGATCAAGATGGCTAAGCTTTATCTACCAGAGGTGGGCACTGACAGAGGAGCGAGTGGTGGACATGTGTCCCTGGCTCTAGGACAGAGAGACCCTCCAGAGCCTGCAGGGGTTAGAGGGAAGAGCCACATGGACCCCGAATGCACACATATTTGCTAAGACCCCCATGGAGCCCTGCCCCTAACTAATGGCTTCCTCATTTGTCCTCTTCCCAGAAGGGTTTACGAGAAGAAAGAAGACTTCCCTTTGGTTTGTGGGGTCTCTGCTGGTGGTGTCTGTCTTCATCCTGACCATCGGCCTGGCTGCCACCACAAGAACAGAGAATGTGACCGTAGGGGGCTACTACCCAGGGATCATTGTGAGTGATGGGGTTCTAGGGTTGGAGGGAGGGGCACCGGGCCCAACGGATTTCTGTGTGGCGGTGACTCTGCTCCAGCTGAATGAGTTGGAGGTTTAGGGCAGGGGAACTTGTGTTGGTGGTTGTGGTCAGCAGAATAATGAGCCCAAAGGCATCTGTGTCCTACTCCTGGGACCTGGGAATGAGGTGGGCTACACAGCAATAGGGAGTCAAGGGTGTGGGTGATGATCCTGCATCCTCAGGTGGCCCATTGTTAGCACAGGGTCCTTACAAGTGGAGAATGGCACAGGAGAGCCCTCCTCAGAGTCATGTGATGGGAGATATTGATGGATAAAGTGCTGTGAGTCAAGGAATGTGACAGCTCTAGACACGGGGAAGACCTGGTGACCCAGTCTCCCCTGGAGCCTCTAAAGGGAATTAGCCCTGTGACATCTTGGTTTTAGCCACATGAGACCAAGCTGACCAAATGCGTCCTCGGAAAATGGACATGTAGCTTTAAGAGATGCTTGCCAGGAAGCCTTGATTGATGATTACATTGAAAACGTAATAATGTAATCATGTGGGAACAACAGGAAAATGATAGCTAATCAGATCTGGCAAGAACAGTCACCTAAGTTCAGAACCTTAAGGAAGATTTCCTGATTATGAATTCACATCTATTGTTATTGGCAATAAAATTTGCTCCGAGTGTCCAAATTGTGCACAGAAAGTATCTGTGAACTTGCCTTTCATCAGCTAGAAGTCCTTAAAATGCACCAAAACCTTGAGGTGCTGTGTCATAAAGTGCTAAACCAATATATTTTTAAATTAAGTTCATTAAATACATTATTCTCACTAAATGTATTATCAAGATTAGTAATAATATTGATAAAAATGTTAGCAAGGATGAAAAGGTTTTGGCATTCAATGTTTTAAAACATTTTATCAGTATCATTTAGTTCATCTTTATATTATCTTTTATTTTTATTTTTGTGACCACTTTATAAATTGACATTACCTGCATATAAGTTATGAGTAAATGTACATAAATAGTGTCTGTGCAGAAAAAGTTTTATCCATGAAATTTCCAGAAGCCAACATCAGGGAGGAGACCCTGCGTCCTAGACAAGAAGGGAAGCCTGGAATTCAGGGGGTTAATGCCTATGAGGATGCAACTTGCAAAGTTTCAAGATTGGTCTTTTTGTTTGCTTGTTTGTTTTGCTAGTTCTTTAAGCCTCCCTGAGGCAGGATTTCCCACCTATAGGAACCGCCTGGCTGTTGACAGAGTCACTCTGTAGAGGAGCGATTCTTGGGCAGTGTCAGGAAGGAAATTAGCTTCAGCCTGGACAGCTCTGAAAGCAGATAGATGGTGATGACAGATGAAACTTACTAAAAAAAAATGGGGATAAAAGTCACTTCCATGGGGATCCTGGGTCCAACGTAGCAACTTAAAGCAAAGAGCGGATCTCAGGAAGAAACCGGGTTGGATGGTGAAATTCTCTCAACATTTTGGAAAGAGGATTTCCTTTTTTAATTAAAAAAAGATGAAACTTAGTGAAATTATTAGATATTTTAATACATTTACATTGAAGTGGCATTTGATATTTTTGAACTGTGGCGTTAGACTGTGACATTTTGAAGTTTCACATGAAGAAAACATTCCTCTCCTTCACGAGAATTCGTAAATTATTGGTAAAAAACGACATCTGCGAATACACGCCCATTTCCGCTGATATAATTACAGATAAAGCTATCTGTAGACATAAATAGGTCCAATTTTTAGTGCATAAAATGTGACTAGGTGGCCTTAGTGACTCCACACCTGTGCTGGTCTCAGCCGGTTAGCTGTCCCCAGACCTGTCCCCACACCGGCCCCAAAGGTCACTCAGAAGTGTGAAGTGCCAGGTGTGGCTCTAATGCAGGGCCCCAGTGCAGCAGCCACACGTTGTTTGTGAGAGGCTTGTCACTAGCTGTCCTGAGCAACGTCTTCTGTGAGCATTGCTGAAACTTCAGGCTTTTTCAGCTGAGGAGAAACTAAGAAATTCTTCCACCAGGCGGGCACAGAGGCAGAGGCATACACCTTTGTCTCTCGATCACGCTCAGGTGGAGGGAGCCTGGTGCCCAGCCCTCGGATCCTTCATTTTGAGATGAGGGTAGACACGTGGGTGTTCCTCCAATATCCCAATGTCACTTCCTCCTGGAGCTCAGGCTTTCTGAAGAAGCAAGAGGACTGATTTTTGGGGGCACCTCTAGGCACCCTCTTTTCTCCCTGCCTCTTCCTCCCCAAGGTTGCTTGTCTGCCTGCTCACCTGAGCCAAAAGCTCATCCCTGAGTGGTGTCAGCCACGCCCAGGAAATACCATGGTTCTAGTTCCCTAACATCTTACCCGAGGAGTCCTTTTCAGACTGTGGGACTTGAGACAGGCCCAGGGAACCATCCGGCGGGCCCCTCACCTGACCAGATGCAGATGAGCTGCAAGTAGACTGGGCTACTGCGAGGAGGTTGACCTCTGTCAGGGAAAGGATGCTGTCTTTTCCTGTGATGGAGAGTTAAACTGGCCCAAGAGTTAAAATGCTTGAACATAGAAGATGAGATGGATCCTGCCTTAGCAGTTTCTATTCCAATCATCAGCTTCCATTGAGCCTGAGAAACCCACCCAACTATGCATGGACCGCCCTGACCCTGCCGGTTAGTGGTGGGGACTTGGAGGGGTGGGAGTGGCTGGCCTTGGCCCTTTGGTACAATGTTGTAAGGGCAGCAGTTTCCTGTGCATTGTTTACTGTTAAAAGTGTGTGTCAAACCACTAGGCCTACTAACTGGGTGCTTTCTCCTTGTTTCTCCTTTGCTCTCAGCTGGGCTTCGGATCTTTCTTAGGAATTATTGGCATCAACCTAGTGGAGAATCGAAGGCAAATGGTAAGAAAGGACATTGTTACTTTCAAATGGCAATATTTCATCTTTTTTTTTTTTTTAAATGGCTGAGTAGTGTGAAATGGTTTCCTTCCCTTCCTTTTTTGGGTTGTTTATTGCAAGTGTGTAAAAATACAGCTTTTTTCTATTTAGTCTTGTATTTTGCAACCCTGTTGAATTCATTTATTGGTTCTCATTTTTAGTGTATTCCTTAATATTTTCCATCTGTAAGATTAGGTCACCTGCCCATTGAGATACTTGTGCTTCCTGCTTCCCGTGAGCACCCCCAAATCTGGATGCTGGAAGTCTATTTCTATGGCTTTCATCAAAGAAATGCGGGTCTTAGAATGGAAGGGTGAAAATCCTGAATTGACCCCAAAGCAGCGTGGGGTCCTCCCCACTTGGCTTCCCTGTACACCAGGCACTTCAGGGCCACCTAGTCCCTTAGAGCAGAGGCTTTTGACTGGTGCTGTTTGCAATGCCTGCACAATCCCCGTTCTGCCTTTTCACCGAAAGCATTCTTCCAAGGCTAACTTTGAATGATAAACCTATGTCGCTACCTAACATTTGACTTCATGTTTATGAAAGCCGAAACCTGCGTCCATCACTCATAGTGGTGTGATCTTGGGCAATTCACTGGACAGCTTCGCACCTCAGCTTCTTCGTTTTCAGGGTCGCTGGGAGCATGTGAGTTAATGCCTATGAGGATATCCAGCACACACTGGCCCACAACAGGTGTTCAGGGAATAATAGCCATTGTTGAATATTGTATTTAACCGCATAGGTTAGCCAGAACATTTCAGTTGTTTCGAAAGAAGACAATAGCAGACTGAGAATATGTCAGCCGAGGAAAGAATGCTTGTAAGTGTATTTCAAAGGCTTCTAAACATAAAGAATGCTTTCTTTCTTTCTTTTTATTTTTAAAATTTAAATTATGTACTACAGAAAACTTTAAACACATTCCAAAGTAGGTAGACTAGTTTAATGAACCCTTCCCTAGCCATCTCCCAAAACTCCATCAACAATTGACTCTGAGCCAGTCTTGTCTCATCTCCCACCCATTTCTTTCCTTCTCATATTATTTTGAAACTAATCCCAGACATGGTATCATTTCGTCTGCAATGATATCATTGCCTGGTATCATTTTACTCTGTTCAATCTAATCATTAGAAGTGGCTTCGCCATGATCTCTGCCCATTATTATGTTTGTCTCCAGAGATATCTAAAGAAGGCTCCAAAGTGAGTCAGGTTTTGCTCTTTTTTCTGTTGATGAATGAGATTACTTTCTAGACACCACAACAGACTTCTGCATCATGGATTTCACAATCGCCCTATTGCCTACCATGGTCTCAAGGCCAGAGGTGGGGAATCTAAAGACCTAAAAAGTTTGTTAGCTGCTAATTTCTCCCACCATGCATGTGTGTGTATGTGCATGCGTGTACACATGCACTCAGAGGAAACTTCCCGAAGTATAGTTTAAATGCCACTAAACTAGAAGAAGAAATAAGGACTAATGAGTAATTTACAGATTAAAAGCATTTGCTGCAAAGCGTTAGGGCCTTAGTCTTTGGTCTAAAGATACTATTTTTCTCTCTTCCTTTGAGTGTTGTGTGAGAAGAGGGTTCCTGGTTGTCTTCCTTTCCATTCCTCTGTCTAATGTCTTCAGCCTTTGATCTGTAGGGGATGGGCTGAGGACAAGGGATCCCGAGGGACACTTTCCTCTGAAGATGCTGCTACCTATACCTTCCAGAAGTTTGGTTCATTTCAGAAGGGTAGGGGGTTGGAGTCAGGGGGTAAATGGGGAAGTGACTGGAATTGCCCACCTTCCCTGCCATCTGGCCAACTGGGGTGTATGTGACAGAAACTAGGTCTGGTTATAAGAAAGCAGGCCCAGTTCCCGTATGTAAGCATCTGAGGGTTGAGGTTTTCAAGCGTGTGTACCTGCTACTTCAGAGGCTGACTCAGCACTATGATTACATACAAACTATTCCTTTGGGTGGCTCCTGCCTTCTTGTAGCTCCACCAGGGACCACCAGGAGGGGGCACAGTTGGACCTCTGCCCTGCCACTGGCTGGTGTGTGAGTTGAATGGGCGTCCTTACCTCTGAGGATCAGCCTCTATTCCACCCACATGGTCTTGGCATCTAGACCCTGATTCTTCTGGTCCTTTGTTGAGGGATATGGCCCTGGGAGCTGTGGGCCAGTGTTTCCAAGCATTCAGGGCTGACTGTGAAAATTAGAATGTGTTTTGCTGCGCTAGCCTGGAGCTTTCCACACTGCGGGCTGCAAGTGTGGGCCGGGATGTGGCTCTCTGACCAGCTGCCCGCTGGCAGCCTGTTCTTTCATTGGTTTCCCCTTTGCCGGCCTGCTCCTCTAAAGAGATGTTGTCCTGCAGGCCAACTCAAAAGCTGCATTGGTGGATGGGCAGCATGAGAGCCCATACTCACGGGTCCTGGGAGCAAACATCTCAGGATACAGTGATTCGATTTATCATATACACCTGGGGCAAACTGATGTAGCACTAGATGCTCTAGATCTCCTTTCTTGTAGCTTCATGCGCACAAAAGTGCTATCTGAAACAGACTCCTGGAACTTTTATTTTTACTACTAGGTAAGCCATGTCCACATGAGGCTTATTTGGAAATTGAATCAATGTTCTGAATGGATCCAAATATCTGCCTATTTAGAAAGGCCTCTGGGAATTTGCTGATGAAAAACTACAACCAGATCTGTTTTACTGTCACTCCACCGAGAAATACTTGTGTCTGTTAGATGATGCAGGTGTGCTCATGGGCATCTGTCAAGGGAAAATGAAATGATTGATTCCATCCCGAAGCTATTTTAACCATTCCCCAAATAATCATCAATAACTATCAATAACCATCAAGGAAGACAGTTCTGCCAACATGGCAGTTACTCTCACCTTGCTCAGTGGGTATGTCTGTGCTGCTATTGCTCCCTGTGGTTTCATGACCCGAGGGGTGGCAGGCGGGGGCTCTATGGGCTGGGGACCAGAGGACCGGGAGCTTCAGTAGGTGGAGAGGTACTGGTCCCTTCCTGGGGCCTCAGCCTGAAATAGGGCCTCCTGCCCTGGTGGCCCAGGCCACACCCCTGTGCTCCTGGTGTGCAGCCCCACATTCAGAGCAGTCCTTGCTTTCTACTCTTATCAGAGGTGCAGGGGCAGGTGTTCAGCTCCTTTGGGACCACTGGGTCTCTTCACCAGTCACATATTTCATCGCCCATTCAGAGAGTGCGGCTTGCTCAAGGGCTATTGTTCTAGCAGTTAGATTTCTGGGGCAGTGAACAAAGAAAAGAGGGCTGGGTGCCTGTGATTTAGCCTGAGACTCTTCAACCACCCACCTTGGTTCTCTTCTCCAGCACCTTGAAACAACAGAAAAAAGCCATCCAATTCCAGAAAATTCAGGGGCAAATGAAGGTACCTGCAGGACTCTGACAAGGGAAGCCATGGAGAAGATCCAGAATTTACATAAGGAATTTGCAGAGTCCTGGTCAGTCCCCAGGCTGGCTAAAGGCTTTGATATTAGCACGATGTGATCAGAAGGGTTTTAAAAACCAAGTGTGGACACTTCCGGTCAAGATGGTAGCATAGGTAGACATGGCTCACCTCCTCACACAACCACATCAAAATTATAACTAAAATATAGAACAGCCATCATTCAGAACTGTCATCAATCGAATTGAATGAAAGTCTGACAACTACGGAATTATAGAAACCACATCCATCTAGACTGGTAAAAGGGTACAGACACAGAAAGGACTGGCCCCATACCCACCTGGGGTAGATAAAAATTGGGGAGGAATATTTTGGGAGCAAGGTGTCCCAGCCCCACACCAGAACCCTCAGCTCAGGGTTCCAGTGCCAGGGAAGTCCTCGCAACTTCTGGCTGCAAAATCCAGTGGGGGTTGTGGCAATGAAAGAAACTGCTGGAGTTCAAAGCAGTTCTTCTTTCTTTCTTTCTTTCTTTCTTTCTTTTTTTTAAAGATTTCATTTCATTATTTTTAGAGAGAGGGGTAGGAAGAGAGGCAGAGAGGGAGAGAGACATTAGTGTATGGCTGCCTTTCACCTGCCTCCAGCTATGGACCTGGCTGGAGACCTGGCTTGCAACCTGGTTATGTGCCCTGGCTGGGGAATCGAACCTGTGACCTTTGGGTTCACAGGCAGGCGCCTTATCCACTGTGCTATCAGCCAGGGCCCAAGCAGTTCATCTTAAAGAACCCGCACACGAACTCACCGACTCAGACTCCCTCCCTCTGAGCTCCAGCACCAGGGTAGCAGTTTGAAAGGCACTAGTGGCATACAGGGAGAAACTAAAATGTCTGGCATCAAGGAGAGCATAGGTCATTGTCCCTTTTTTAAACTCTATCCCAACAGGCCAGCACCCTAGTGCCATATCTGAGACTCCATCAATCTGGCTAACACTGACCCTCCTTGAAGGTCCTCAGAGACTCTGCCCCACACAACTTAAGAGCCCACCCAAGCTGCTTTTCCGTATGAATGGCTGGCCTCGCTCATGCTTCACTACTTCAGAAATCCTATCAAACAAGCATCAGCTGCCTCAGTGAGCCCCAGGCCCAGCACTAGCAGCTGCCGGCCTAGATTCACAGCTTGGCTTCACCCAGGAATCTCCCAGCCCAGCACAAGCAGCAGCCACCTCAGATTGCTTTATAGCTTAGGCAGGATGCCCTGGGCAAAACACAGGTGGGGGCTGACCTGGCCTGTACCACCTGGGAAACCCCAGGGACAGCGTGCGCAGTAGACAGCTAGAGACCACATTGGAGCACCACCACCATGCCCCTGCACAGCTGATCCTCCGCATAGGGCAAAGGGTCAGTGGTCACAGCCAGTTCTTGCAGCTGACTGGGTAGGATAATTCCTCCCATTGACCTGCTAATAGCAATCAAGGCTCAACTAAAAAAGAAGGGTGTACTCAGCCCACACAAAGGATGCACCTTGAGTACCCAGCTTGGGTGATAGGGGAGGCTGTGTCACTGGACCCTACAGGAGACCCATTACATTAGGCCACACTACCAAGACATGGAGTCAAAGCAGCTCCACCTGATACATAGAAATAAACATAAGGAAGCTGCCAAAATGAGGAGACAAAGAGACATGGCTCAAATGAAAGAACAGATCAAAATTTCAGAAAAAGAGCCAAACAAAATGGAGATAAGCAATCTATCAGATGCAGCGTTCAAAACACTGGTTATAAGGATGCTCAAGGAACTTAGTGAGGACCTCAGCAGCATAAGGAACATCCAGTCAGAAATGAGAGATACACTAAATGAAATAAGGAACAATTTACAGGGAAACAATAGTAGAGTAGAATCAAGTCAATGATGTGGAACATAAAGAAGCCAAAAACCACCAATGAGAACAACAAGAAGAAAAAAAGACAAAAAAAGAAAATATGGATAGTATAAGCTGGCTCTAGAACAACTTCAAGAGGTCCAACATTTGCAACATTTGCATTTCCAGAAGGAAAAGAGAAAGAGCAAGAAATTAGAAATCTGTTTGAAAAAATAATGAAAGAAAATTTCCCTAATTTTGTGAAGGAAATAGACGTGCAAGTCCAGGAAGCACAGAGAATCCCAAACAAGATGGACCACACCAAGATACGTCATAATTAAAATGCTAAGGTTAAAGATAAAGAGAGAATCTTAAAAGCCGCAAGAGAAAAGAAGTTAGTTCCCTACAAGGGATTTTCCAGAAGACTGTCAGCTGATTTCTGAAAAGAAATTTTGCAGACTAGATGGGATTGGCAAGAAATATTCAAAGTCATGAAAAGCAGGGACCTACAGCCAAGATTGCTCTACACAGCAAAGCTATCATTTAGAGTTGAAGGGCAGATAAAGAGCTTCTTAGACAAGAAAAAACTAAAGGAGTTCGTCATCACCAAACCATTATTATATGAAATGGTAAAAGGACTTATTTAAGAAAAAGAAGATCAAAACTATGAACAATAAAATGGCAAAAAATATATAACTACCATCAATTGAATCTACAAAACAGACTAAGCGAACAAGAAGAACAGAGACAGAATCATGGATACAGAATGTTTTGATGATTGCCACATGGGAGGGGTGTGGGGAATGGGTGGAGAGGTGGGGGAATGGGTGAAGAGGTGGGGAGATTAAGAAGTACAAATAGATAGTTACGAAATAGCCACAGGGATGTAGAGAACAGGAAATAGCCAAAGAATTTACAGGCATAATCTATGGGAATGGTGAGGGGATTGCCTGAGGGAGTGGGGGGTGTTGACTGGAGGGGAACAAAGGGGGAAAAATCAGGAAAACTATAATAGCATAATCAAAAAATGTAATTAAACAAAAGCAAGTTTGTACCCACATTGGAGCAGAAACCAAAGCAGGGCCAAAAAGATCTTAGGAAAGCTGGCTTGCGCACTAGCGCTATCAGCTTCCAGGCCCAGGGGACACCTGGACGCTGCTTTCTGCGGGCCACTCTGTGTCAGGACATGAAGCCTCATCCAAGGTCAGGGTCACAGCGCAGCTCTGAAGGTGACAGAACTGACTACTCACAGTACAAACACACCAGGGAACCAGGTGGGAAGGAAGAAAGGAACCCAGAGCTCAGAGAAGGAGAGCTTTGTGCCTGTCGCTGCAACCCAAGGTCATCAGAGAGACTGCAGAAGTATTCCACTACAGATTGTGAGGGCACCAAAGGAACAGAGGCTGATGGATCGCCAAGTGCAAACAAGCTGGAGGAGTTGAAGGCAGGAGAACTGGGTGACCAGAGCTTCCCAGCAAAGTAGCGCAGCGAGGACGAGGGTTCTCTGATGACAATGGGAACTTCGTGAATAGCACTTAAAGTGGAGCCGTGCTTGTGGAGATGCTGCCTGAACACAGCGGGGCAAATATCTTTGAGCTGTTCTGCGTATGGAGTTATCCACCTTGTAATAAGAGAAAGTGATTAGCCCAGAAATGGAGGAAAAAGCTGCTTGCATTTCAGTCTGACAAGGGGCAGAAAATTTCACAGGGCAGACGTATATGGGGCCAGTGTGAGTGACTGGCTGGGCACAGTCCAGCGTCCTGGAGCACAGCTGCTGGTCTGACCCATGTGGCTATTCCGTACTCACCCCTCTCCGTGTGTCAAAGCCGGCCTGTGTTGCACATGTTAGGAATTTCTGTTGTACTTGCCAAGTATGTTTGGGAGGAATGGAAAAGTTTGCCTTCTGACTTTGTTTACCTCTTGATTAACGAACACTAAACAGTTCTGGAACTGCTCAGTCAGTTGGTTGCTTTCATTGTGTGCAAAATAAAGTGAAATGTGGCAGTAAAACAAAATGACCATCAATATTCCTTAAAGGCCGCTTGTTACTTCTCAAGCGTTTCTCGCACATGGATTTTGTCATCCATCCATTTCTTTCTTCAAGCAACATTTCCCGAGCACACTCCCTGTGCAAGGTGGCACGTTAGGCTGCAGGTGGCGAAGTTCTGACCTCATGGTGCTCAGATTTGTGCACAGAGCACCAGGGGGCACCAGGGAAGGGGGGTGGGGGAGGGTAGAGAAGAGGTAGAAAAGGCTGAAAGGGCCAAGAAAGATTCATTCCAAGGTTGGAAGAAGCAGGTGGAGCTTTAGGTGGGTAAGGGCTGAAATGAGACCAGGAGAACCAATGGCACCGTGGCCCTTTTGGAAGGTCAATATGGAGTTTAACTTTGTGTCTGAACTTGTCTCTCAAGCACTTTCATTGGGTGGGTAATGTCCCATGTGGGTTCTTCCTCCAAATATGGTGGAGGAGGTCCCTCCTCAACCCCATGAGGGTTTCACTGGATTACCCATGATCCCATTGGTGTCTTTCCCGGCATTTCATCTCTTCCTCTTTGACCTTGACTCTCATTGTTACTTCAAACATCAACAGAAATCCTTCTTTGCTCCATTTCCTGTCTCCCATCACCTGTGATCAAAATCAAGGTCCTGCTGTAGGCAACTGATCATACAGAGATATCATTTCTGTGTCCAATAAGACCATTTAGATTTGGTAAGAAGAAATTCTCATGAACATTTAGAAGTGTTTGGTCTTCTCCCAGGTAATGAAAGTCTTCCATCTTATTCTGCAAGACAGGTTCTATTTCTGACATGTGTGGTCTGCTCTGAAGGCGGGGAAGGTGGGAGGTAAGAACAGAGCCACTTCCAGCTCCCTTTCCCCTTAATAGAGCAGAGCCTTTGCTTTATTCCCATCAAGGTTTCCACCTAGAGGTTCGGGTCACCATCGCTACCTCCTGAGAGGTCCTGCAGAGGTCAGCAGGTCTTGTCAGGCAAGCAATAAACATTTAATGAGTGCCGCTCATTGCCAAGGTCTGCTGCCAGCTGATCTCTCTCCCTTTCCGTCTTCTCCTTCTCTCTGTCTCTCTCTACCTGCCTCTCTGGAATGCTCCATCCTTTACCCACTTCCTTCTGTTTAGTCAACTCCAGTTCCTCCTTCAGATCTTAGCGAAAAATGTCACGTTTCAGGGAAGCTCCCCTAACCTCCTGGATTCAGGCCTTCCTAGCACTCGCCTGTTTATAACATGTTCCCTGAGGTGTGAGTCCAGTTTTCTCACTACCAAACGAGCACCCACACACTTTTGTTTAATGAAGGAATAAATATTTGGAAGACATGACATTTAGGTGGAAATGGCTGCAGTGCTTTTGGCTGCAAATAACATAAACTCCAGGCTTACCGGCAGAGACAGCAAGGATTTGTATTCCTTCAGGATATCCAGAGAGAGTGGTTTCATGGTCAGCTGACTTAATGGCTAAGTGTGTCCCAGGGCCCCACTTCTTTCTCTCTTTTAGCTCCAACCTCTTCCAGGTTGTCACCCTCCTGAGGTAGCAGCATCCAGAGGAAGGAGGCAGATGGTGCCTTCCTTTGATTCTCTCTTAGGGAGGAGACAACTTCCCCAGGTCCATAACTGGCTTTCCCTCTTATCTCATTGGCCAAGACTACACTCATTTCTATACCAACCCACCATTGGATTACCTCACCCATAATAGGCTCAACCAGGAGCTGGGTGGGGCCATCTCCACAGAGGGATATGACTAATGTGGACGTAAGGGACCTGACCAAAATCAACGTTAGTTAGCAGGAAAGAAAAGAAGGGTGAGGCAAGGAAGGAGAGCAGTTTAGACAAGAACCTAGTATAAAGGAACCATGGACATGGACAACAGGTGGGATTGACTTTGGGGGGAATGGGTGGGTGGGGAGGGGGACAGAGGGGAGCAAAAAGGGGATGGATGTAATACAACAACAATAAAATTAAAATAGAAAAAAAAAAAAAGAAAGAAAGAAAGGAAGGGTGGATGCTGGATGGACAGCCTTCTACAGAGATCTCTCTTCAATTGGAAAGTCCGTTTCCAGGCAATGGGTTATATTACCTGTGTGTCTGAAAAGATGCATCTCATTTCAACAAATAGTTATCAAGAGCTTATTGTACAGGGACACAGTCTCTGACCTGAAGTTTTACATTGTGACGTGGTCCATTTTGTCTATTTTCCTTTTAATGCTCATGTTTTTGTTGTGAAATCTAAGAATTCATCACCAAATTAACGTCATGAAAATGTACCCTTATGTTTTCTTTTAGTAGTTTTAGCACATTGAGCAATTTTAGATTATTTTTGTATATGGTATAAGGAAAGGGTTCAGTTTCACTCTTTTGCATGTGGGTGTCCAGCTGTTCCTGCACCATTTGCTTAACAGACTTTCTTTCACCTCATTCAATGGTCATGGTACTCTTGTTGAAAATCATTGGACATAGATGTTTGGGTTCATTCCTGGACTCTTGCTTTCAATTACATACATATAGCCATTGATCTATATGTCTAGCCTTGTGCCAACACCACACTGTGTTGGTTACTGTATATTTCTGGTAATTTTTGTAAGCAGAAAGTGTGAATCCACTTATTGTGTTTCTCTTTTCAAGAACTGTTTTATCTGTTCAGGGCTCCTTGTACTTCCATATGGCTTTTCCATTTCCTCAGAAAGGCCATTGACATTTTGCTAGGGGTGCCGTTGAATCTCTAGATTGCTTTTCCATATTAACATTATTAAGCTGCCTGATCCATGAACATGGGAGATTTTTTACTTAATTAGGTCTTTTAAAATTTCTCACAGCAATATTTTATAGTTTTAATTGAGTTTCCTCAATTAATTGTAAGTACTTTATTTTTTAGATGGTATTATGCATGGAATGTTTTCTTTAATGTTCTTTTTCAAGTTGTGCAAAAATGGTATAGAAGCACCGCTGATTTTTGTGTATTGATTTTGTAAGTTGCAACTTTGCTGAATTTATTAATGACCTGTCACAGTTTTTTGTGGATTATTTGATATTTTTGATATTTTCTATATATGGAATCAGGTAAGTAGCAATAGTTTTATTTCTTCCTTTCCAGTGTGTGTGTGTGTGTGTGTATTTATGTGTGTGTCTTTTCCTACCTAATTGCCCTGGCAAGGACTTCCAGGACAATATTGAATAGCAGGCATCCTTGTCCTGCCCCTATGGCAAGGGGAAAGCTTTCAGTCTTTCACCATTGAGTATGATATTAGCTTGAGGTATCTCTAGTTTTCTGAGTGTTTATATCATGAAAGGATTTGGATTTTGTTAAATGCTTTTTCTGCATTAATTGAGATGACAATTTAGGTTGTTTTTTACTTCGTTCTATTATGTAGTATACAACATTAATTGATTATGTTGTCTTGAACCACTCTTGCATTCCTGGACATGGAGTATGATCCTTTTAACATGGTATTAGATTCGATTTGCTAATAATTTACTGAGGTTTTTCACTTTTATAGTCATAAAGAATGTGGTTACCCCTGGATGATGGCACAATGGATAAGGCACTGGCCTGTGAACCCAAAGGTCGCTGGTTCAATTCCCAGTCAGGGCACATACCCAGGTTGCAAACCAGGTCTCCAGTCAGGTCCCCAGCTGGAGGCAGGTGAAAGGAAACCATACATTGATGTTTCTCCCTCCCTTCCCCTCTCTATGCAAATAATAAATACAATCTTTAAAAAAAATAGAATAAGCCCTGGCTGGTAGCACAGTGGATAAGGTGCCGGCCTGCAAACCCAAAGGTCGCTGGTTCAATTCCCCAGCCAGGGCACATAACCACGTTGCAAGCCAGGTCTCCAGCCAGGTCTATGGCTCGAGGCAGGTGAAAGACAACCATACATTGATGTTTCTCTCCCTCTCTACCTCTCTCCCTTCTTCTCTCTCTGGAAATAATAAATAAAATCTTTAAAAAATTTAAAAAACATCAATTTTGTTGGCGTGTAATAGTTCATAGTATTTTCTTATAGTTATTTTAATTTCTGGTAAGTTGGTAGTAATGTTCCCACTTCTACTTCTAATTTTAGTCATTTGCTTTTTCTTTTATTTTCTTAGTCACTCTAGCTAAAAACTTGTCGATATTGTTGATCTCAAAGGAGCAACTTTCAGTTATATTGATTTTCTTCATTGTTTTTCTATTCTTTGTTTTTTTAAATCTGCTTTAACATTTATTATTTTTTCCTTTCTCTTCCTGGGTTTGTGTTTATTTTGCTGTTATTTTTCTAGTTCTTAAGCTATTAGGTTGTTATTTTGGGATCTTCTTTTGTAATGAGCACTGTGTTTGCCATGTCCCTTGAGTTTAACGGTTTGTGTTTTCATTTTTATTCATCTCAAACTGTTTTTAACTATTCCTTGTGACACCTGCTTTGACCCACTGGTGTGTGTTTAATGTTTACATATTTGTGGATTTTCCATTTTTCCATCCGTTATTGATTGCTGGCTTTGTCCACTGTGGCTGAGAGAAGGAAAGGTATCAACAAAGATGAAGATGCAAAGGAGGGTGTAGATGTAGGAGGCAAAGTGCAGGATGTGGATGGAGGAGATGAAGTGCTGGTATAGATGAAGGGAGAGTCCAGGGGTGCAGACAGAGGGGATGAAGTGCAAGGGGTGTCGATGGAGGAGACAGAGTACAGGGACAGAGATGGTGTGAGATGAGCTCTGAGATGCTCCTGGGTTTCTTGGTTGGGGTAGCCCTACATCAGGTGGAATAAACAGGGGATTGAGGGAAAGCAGGAGAGAGAAATGGGAATGACTAATATTCGTGAAGTTTTTGAATGGTAGCCACATAACCACTTGCTAAGTAAATAGGATTGTTATCCTGGAAACTGAAGAAAGTGTTTCTGGGGCTCTCTTCCTCGAGGACACCTAGATGTTGGTGCTGCCGCTGCCAGCATTTCCCATTGGGTGATATTTTGGATGGCAAGGAACGCCAGAGCAGCCTAGCATGGGGCTGGCCTGGCAGAGGGTGGCGGGTTTATTCTCTGGGTGTTCTGCAGGAAACAGGCTCTGAGACAGAAGCCTGCCATGCTGCCAAAATTGTGTAGCTTTTGTGTCTTGTGTTGTTCTAGTTTGCAAACTAACCCTGTAGAAATAAGATAATCAGAAACTAACAGGGAGAATGATAGAACTCAGGTGTTAAAGAGTTTAGCCTTAATTGAGAGGCTTAAGTGTCTAATACATGTAAAAAGCTATTATTCCCAAATTGTGTAGCTATTTATTTATTTATTATTTTTAGAGAGAGGGGAAGGCAGAGAGGGAGAGAGACATCAATGCATGGTTGCCTTTCACCTGCCTCCATCTATGGACCTGACTGGAGACCTGGCTTGCAACCTGATTATATGCCCTGGCTGGTGGAATTAAACCAGCAACCTTTGGATTCGAAGGCTGGCACCTTATCCATTGTGCCACCAGCCAGGGCTTCAAAATTGTGTACCTTTTGAAAAGGACTCCTTTCCTTTGTTACCAAACCTTTGCCTCCAGAATTTTGCCTAAAGGGTGGCAGTGGGCAGCAGGACCCCACTTGCTGTTCATCACAAAACTATCCAACCTTCCCAGCTGGGAGAAAATTCTCACATTATTTCCTCATGTTCCTCATTGGCCAACTCACCCTTGTGCTAGGTAAATGAACACCTCTGTCATCAGCCCAGGAAGAGAGAAAGCAAACAAAAACAAAAATAGTAGGACCGGCCTAACTCAAACTAGAGAATCCAGGGTAAGACATTAAAATGCAACAGTAGGGGGCCCCTTAAGGGTGGGGCTAAATGATCTATGTTTGAGGAGCTCTTGAGTGGGAAGTGATAAGCAGATACAGGTATGTTTCTAGCAATGCTTTTTCCTTCCACAGAAAGAACTATAGTACCTGAGAACTGTAGTATTTACCTGATAGTGTGCTGCACACACCAAAAATGAGAGGGTGGAGAGAAGACGACAGAAAAGAAGAAGAAAGAAGAGGAGAGGAGAGGAGAGAGAAGAGGAGGAGAGAGAGAGAAAGGAAAGATCCCTGAGAGAGAAAGATGATCAGTGACGTGTGGAGAGAAAAAAATGGAAATGGTTTAGGTCTCATTTTGATATTCCAAGCTCTCTGTCCTGAAGTGTTTGACTCTCCTTATAAAATCATCAGAAATATTATAAATATCCTTATGGAGATAAGAAGTACTGTTGGGAATATAAGGTAAAAACAATTTTTAAAAAATCAAACATTGGCTATAAAAAGAAAGCCCTGGCCCTGGCTGGTAGCACAGTGGATAAGGCTCCGACCTTCGAACCCAAAGGTTGCTGGTTCGATTCCCAGCCAGGGCACATGACCAAGCTGTAAGCCAGGTCTCCAGCCAGGCCCGTGGCTGGAGGCAGGTGCAGGGCAACCATACATTGATGTTTCTCTCCCTTCCTTTCTCTCTGGAAATAATAAATTAAAATCTTAAAAGAAAGAAAGAAAGAAAGAAAGAAAGAAAGAAAGAAAGAAAGAAAGAAAGAAAGAAAGCAAGCAAGCAAGCAAGCCCTGGCTGGTGGCATAGTGGATAGGCATCAGCCTGTGAACCCAAAGGTCCCTGGTTTGATTCCCCAGCCAGAGCACATAACCAGGTTGCAAGCCAGGTCTCCAGCCAGATCTATAGCTGGAGGCAAGTGAAAGGCAACCATACATAGATGTTTCTCTCTCTCTCTCCCTCTCTGCCTCTCTCCCTACCCATTTCTCTAAAAATAATAAATAAAATCTTAAAAAAAAAAGAAAAGAAGAATGAAATTAGTAAATTAATTAAAGGATTAAGTTGCCCGATGAATTCAACTAAAGAACCTAGTGAACTGAACAATTAAGTCTAGGAACTCTTCCAGAAGGCAATTGGAAGACATAAAGAAATAGAAATATGCCCTGGCTGGTAGCACAGTGGATAAGGTGCCGGCCTGCGAACCCAAAGGTCGCAGGTTCGATTCCCCAGCCAGGGCACATAACCAGGTTGCAAATCAGGTCTCCAGGCAGGTCTGTGGCTGGAGGCAGGTGAAACGCAACCATACATTGATGTCTCTCTCCCTCTCTGCCTCTCTTCCTTCCCCTCTTTCTAAAAATAATGAAATAAAATCTTAAAAAAGAAAAGAAAAGAAATAGAAATAATAAGAGAAAAAGTAAGGTAAGGCATACATAGTATAAATAGAAATGTGGACATTTATCTAATAATAATTCTCATAGGGGAAAATAAAAAGAAGAATGCTTAAAGAAATAATGGCCAAGATTTTTTCAGAACTAAGATGTCACTTAAAGAGGTTCATAATATGAACCAAAAAGATAAGGTAGGAGGAAGACATGTAAACACACAAAATTACTTTTAGTATTTGTTAAATATTTAACAACAGGCCCCAAAAGGGAGTCGCTCATGCCAAGCCTCATGTCGCCAAACCAAAACTTAAATACTTAGTAATGGTTTCAGCTTTTTCCAGGAGGGGGGAAAAAAGTGTTTCCATGGGAGCATAATCTGCCCTGTGAATGCTGTTGATAGATTATGTCAGGTGAGACCTGAGGCCGGACTGCCGGTGTACTCTGTGTAGTTGATTGCTAACCTTGACAAGGTAGCAACAATGCGAGTGTACAGACAGCCTATCCACAACCCTCCTAAGGAGTTTAAGGGGAGAAGTTGGAGAGCTGTATTTAACTCAGCTTGGGTTTTGGCGGTTGAATATGAGAACTCAAGGGAGGAGCAAGGGGTTGTGGGTATTATTTATAGGGTAGGGACTGACCTGGGTCTGGAAGCTGGGAAATGTGCACACAGTTGAAAATGGTGACCAGGTGACAGGACGAGGACGAAAGGCCAGGGTAGGAGTGGGGTTGGTGCTTGGGAAGCAAGATGATGCAGGGTGTGTGGCCAGCACTGCGGGGCTGCATGCTGAGGAGGATGGTGACCATGGGCCAGGGACTGAGAGCCAGTGCAGTGGAATGTTTGCTCTGGACCCCAGTCACTAAGGATCATGGCTACAGTCACAGTGAAGAGGGTAACCATGAGCCAGGAGATGGAATGACCTAGAGGTACAACAGCTGTCAGGAGACTGAGTCAGGGATAGGGACTGAAAAATCTGGGGTTAGGGGAGGAGAGAGAATGGTCAGGGTGGTGACAGGTGTCATGGCAGAGCCTGTCCTGTCCCAAGACCCAGGGACCCAGGGTGCCGCAGAAGGACCTAATTTCAGCAAGTGAGGAGGTATTACAAAGGGGCTGAGGGTTTATTGGATTTTACCAGTGACCACACCAGCAGGCACAGCAGAAAGTTTCAGGGGGTTGGTTTAGAAAAGATGGAGGGAATAGATAGTGGGGATAGGGGACACACAGGGTCCTGACCACCCCAAGCAACAACCTTCACAGGGACAGGCTCACATTTTGCCTTGTTTTCTCTTGTCTTCTCTTATCACCATTATCTTATCTATCTATTGGATATTTGTTTTGTAAATCTGCTTTTCCTGTTGAAACACAAATCTGTGAACCCAGCAGAGATTTGAAGGTGACCTTTCTCCTGCTGGACAACCTGGTTGCTCTTCTCCCAAGAGAAGAGACACCAAATAGTGTCATAAAATATATTTGCAGCCTCAGTCTGGAGCCTTTTAGAGTTGCTAGAGTAATCAACAGTTTCTATTTGCAAAATCGATAGGTTCTGGCAGTCCTCGTGTATAATGGAAAGTGATTTGGTTTGTATCTTTAGAGAACTAATCAGGTTTCTGCTGTGCTCATTCTTCTGGCTTTGTATTGTCAAACTCACTCCCAGCTTGCAGGAGTTAGTAATACCTGGAAAGGGGAGGAGTAGCTGTGGCATGAAACCCAACTTGGGTCTTTCCTAAGAGGCAGCCTTCCTGTTGCTGACTGTGGCAAGTTGTCCATTTCCAGCCTGAAGAGTTGGAAGAGAGAATTTCCAACATCTTTCCCAACACTGTCACCTGGACCCTGGTTTTTACACAGCAAAGAAGTTCTTGGTCAATATCATGCACGTGATCATCTCGGCACTGAATTTATTGTGCATGTGATCTTGCTAGCACTGAATTTATCACAAGTATGATCAGGAATTTACCATATGAGTGGTCTTGCTAGCGTGAAATTTTACTTTTGCAGGGGTTGAAGGAGAAAGAGCCGCCAGGCAGAACCAGGGGAAAGTTGGTGAGGACATTGAAGTGGTGGGGAGTTTATGCAAGGCCAAATCAGACATGTTTATAAATCTAGACAGTTGACGGAAGTCCTGCGATGTTAAAGGATACTTTGGGAATTTTGTGTTTTCTGTGTAGTTCTGGATGAAACTGGGTGCAGGTATAATGTAAGGGTCTCTTGCCTGTCCCAGCTGTGACTAGGCACAGTTGGGCCACAGCTGGACACCTGGCCAGGATGGGGAGTGTGGCATTTTCTAGGAGTTATCAAATTGGCACATCATAACATAAACTTACCAGGCAGCAGGTCCTGCCATGGCTCCGGTTGCCCACTTGTGATGAGAGAACCAACAGGGCGTCCACGGGTCATGTGCAGTGCCACTTCTAAAGCTTCTCAGACACACCCCGTTCTAAAGGAATTGGGGACTCCAAAGGGATTTTGTTCATCTCTGAGTCTCTCCTGATTTGCTTTCTTTGGCTGCTAATTCTGGCCAACAAGAATTTGGGGGGTGAGGGGGGGTGCCCTTATGGAATAGAGAGCTGCATCCTTTCTATATAGTTGTGCTGAGTTGAGGGCCTTGCAATTAATCACAGAAGCATCCTTGGCAGGAAAAATGGGGACATGATGCCCTTCTCTCCCAGCTGATGCTAAAATGAGCTGGTGTGGCCTTGGGATTCCAGGCCAGTATGAAAGAAAAGCATGAACCGTAGGGCTTAGTATTTTATCTTTGAAGGGTGTGAGCTGAGCGAGTACAAAGAACATCCATCTGGGAATGGCAGGAAGGTCAAAGGAGGAGGCCAAATTAGATACAGGCTTTTCTTTCTTTTCTCTTTTTTCCTTTGGAAAAACAAAAGTGACTTGCCTCCCTATTGGGAAATTTGAAAATTATCTTCTGACTCATATATGTTGTAATATATAATTTTAGTAATAACAATACAAATGTGGGAAAGTTGATTAGGTATAATCCTTCAAATGATTTTTGCATAACTCTTTACGTAATCATCATTGTGCAGGTATGTAGCCATTTCATAGGGGAAGGAGTCATATGGATTTTCCTTTCCTCAATGACATAAAGGAAAGATTTCTGCCTTTGGTTATATTTCCTTAGCATTGATGAGCTTCACATGTTAGAGGTAGGTAGTGCAGCTCCTGGCTGGTTTGGCTTCTGGAGGAAATTAGGTTTCTTTGTCCAGGGATAGCTCAAGGCCTTCCCTCATCCTCAGAGTGAGTCTGATCCTCTCTGTGCCCATCAGAGCTCTTGGTTTACACCTTTTCCAGCAGTTATCACGCTGGATGTTAGCTCTTCGTGGTGGGAACCCCACCCCACCCTGCTTCTCTCCAGCACACGGAACAGCTACTGAATCATTATTGAATCAACTGACCCAGAGTAGTTGTGCAGAACAGTTGATGTTAAAATTGCCACTGCGCTGTAGGAAGTCCAATAGGAAATCCTTTTTTTGTTGTACTGCTCAAGGCTTGTGCAGGAACAGATCCCTGCAGACAGTCCCCAAATTCATAAAATGTCATCTACTTCGAGGAAAGGCTAAGGACCTCTGTCAGCTTTGTCATATCTGCTCCCAGAGCACCTAGACTGGCTTGAGTATCAATTCGCTGATTAGTCATAACCCAGCACCTGCTTTTCCAGGATCAAGAAAGTGACTACTTTAGAGATCCCCTTCAAAGGACTCAGGCAACAGCTCTGATTTGCAATGTCAGGAGACTGTTCCCATTGGGAAGCCATGTGTGGGGCTGGAGTACGGGGTGAGGGGAGGGGCTGTCTGTAAGGCAGGCCCAGGAGCCAGCCTTCGCTTGGAAGCAGTGGCACAGATCGTTCCTGGGTCTCACTCAGCCCCTGTCCCTTGAGTAGCCCCAGCGAGTTTCACATCCAAACTGAACTCAAAGTTCTGAGGTGTCAAACCAGGCAATGTTTCTTACCAACTGCCTATATCCTGTTGAATAAATAAATAACATGAACAAGGCTGGAGAGGGAGAGGGCCATATGGAATACGGTGACCAGTGAGCCTGACTGCATTATTAATCAGTAACTCAACCACAAGGGAAGAACCAACCTAAGTCACGTGGGAAACAAGTTTTGACCATATTCTCTGAGGCTGAGGACAGAAAGAGCTGCACACAGATGTTGAACTCTCAGTAGCTTGCTTTTCATACAGTTTGGGTTACGATGAGAAAGGTCACTGATGTGGTTTTTGAAAGTGTCGGAATGAGGGAAGGACATGCAGGGATTCTTTGTACTACTTTTGCTGTTTGTTTTGATCAACTTGGAATTATTTCACAAGGAAAAAGTTTAAAGAAATGGCCAAGAGCTGTAAGAAAAGATCCTCAACCTCACTAATAATAGAGAAATGCAAATGGAAATAACAGTGAGCCTTTTTTCTTTTCTTTCTTTCTTTTTTTTTTTTTTTTTTTGTCCATCAGATTGGTAAAACTTAAAAGGTTAATCATGAGAAGTGCTGTTTGGGATGGAAGGAGATGGATATTAGACTTCTGGAAGGCACAGCTCCACTATAAGACAGTGTCGCCTTCTTGCTCAGATTCTGAAGTGCAGAGACACTAAATGTGTCCTATCTAAAAGGAGGAGTTCTTGAATGTTCCAGCAACCTATCCTACTCATACATAAACCCAGACTTTATAAATAGAACAGATTTAGGGTCTTTATAGCAGAGTGTGCACTAGCATGGAATCATAAACCATTTAAGTACCTGTTGTAGGCACTTGTTAAATAACCCCTGATGATTATTCATGACGTTTGTGCAGAGAGGCGGTGAACTGAAAGCAGCCTATTTATTGTATGAAATAAGATCAACAAGAATTAGTCTGGCATGCTTGAAATCTGGCCCAGGGTCTGCTTTGGGCTCTAGGTCTTTGGGGATGGAAGGTCGGGGTGAAATAGTGAGAATTCTGCAAAAGGCCCAGCTAACATCAGGGTGGGACTTGAACCAGTGTGTATTTGAAAAAAAGTTTTTGTTTAACATTGGACACCCTCCTTTTGTCTTCTGCTTCCAGTTGGTGGCAGCCATCGTGTTCATCAGCTTTGGTGTGGTGGCCGCCTTCTGCTGTGCCATCGTGGATGGTGTGTTTGCTGCTCGGCACATAGTGAGTTCTGTCTTTTTAATTTTGTTCTCAATTGCCTTCCTGAGTTTAAAGGTCTACATACACAAATAATTTCCCAGAGCACAGAGACCTTCACTGCTTCTCTTTTCATCCGTGTTTGTTAATTGATGTCTTTCCTTCTTTCACTTTTCTTCATTTCCTGCATGTGCGCACACACACACTCATCATTATCATCATCACATCAATTAGAATCAAATTCTTCAGCTTTCCAAGTAACTTTCCCTTGGTCTGTCTTTCAATTTAATAAGATGAAATACATCCTGAAATCCAGTGACTCATGACTTCCCAGATTTTATAATTCAAATCTGTTTTTCTTAAAAGGTTATGACAGAATTTTCTAGCTTGGCACTGTAGCTGGTGAAATCCTTTTAGGTTTATTTAATGGTGTAGAAGTCTGAAATAGAAGGTACAGTCACGCGTTGCATAAGGATGTTTCAGTCTATGACCGATTGCATATGTGATGGTGGCCTCAAGAGGGAGCTGAAAAGTTCCCATCACCTAGTGACTTTGTGGTCATGGCAGTGCCATAGTGCAATGAATGACTCACATGTTTGTGGTGATGCCAGTGTAAACAAGCCTACCGTGCTTCCAGTTGTATGAATGAGACAGAAATAAACACAACAGACACTTTTGGGGGGTGGGGTGAGGGTACCTGATCCTGTGGAGCTGGCTGGGTCCCTACATGGAAAGGCTGTGGGCCTGGAAGAGGTGGAGGCCTGACACCTCCAACCAAGACCAGAACTTGTACCATAATTGTCCTTCTAGGTTATTCATTGTTTATTGAATAAATGCACTTAAACAACACTTTTTAGGAAATAGTGTATACTTTGTCCCAGACTATTGTTTTTTTTAATTTTTGGAAAGATAATTGAATTATAAGTCCCTGGCCAATACTTGTCATAGTTCTACCACTCTGCTTGGATAGGGCAGAAAGCATATCCTTTGATCCGAACCCAATTTCCTACCCCCGTGCCTAAGTTTCTGAAGCTGGCAGGTTGCTCTGGTGTTGGACTGTCATACCTGCATTTTCTCAAATGTCACTCATTTGGCAAATATTGATCAAAGGCCTCACCCAAACTGGAAGATGCACAGATGGATGTGCTTTAGCTCTTTCTCCGAAGAGTAAGCATCCTGATGCTCAAATCATGCCAGTTGGAGATGGGTAACTCCAAGATCTTCTAAGGAGGGGATCCCATCTCTGTCCTCAGAACATGTTGTGGGCATAGTGCCTTGGGGACAGGCGTGTATTTGGGTGCACTGTTAGCAAATGGATCTGGAGATCCACAGATGGGCATACAAGCGATGATATCTGACCCTGAGTCAACTGGTTTTCCTGCTCAGAAAATTTCCTCTTATCACAACAGCAGCCTCAGATAATATGTGGACACATGAAGGTGTCTGTGTATAATAAAACTTTATTTTCCAAGTTAAGGAAGTTGGCCAACCTTTGCAGGAGACTCATGAGATTTTCACTGAGCTTAATAACTTATAGTCTGATGATTGTTGTGTTGTCTTAGTATTCATTTATGTGTGATGGTTAAGAAATAAAAACCATGTAAGATGGCCTTCCTGAACACCCGGTGTCCATTTTCCTAAGCACTGCCTCTGGGCTTTCTCCAGGCCCAGAGATTATGGTTTCCCCCCAAAACACAATTTTCAACTTCATCATAAATTTGAAAAATAACTTTGTGTGATTTAGCTGGGACTAAAATAGTTTACAGTTTTTAAATTAAAAAATATTTTTTTTTTTTTGAGGAAGAGGAAGAGAGAGAGGGAGAGAAACATCAATGTGTGAGAGGATCAGTTGCCTCTGACATGCTCCTGGGAACCTTGCATCTGGGGACCTGGCCCTCAACACAGGCATGTGCCCTGACTAGGAATCAAACTAGTGACCACTAGTTTGGGATGATACCCAGGAAGTGAAGGGAGGAGAAGAATCAGGCAGAAGGTCTCCATGGGGTGGAACTCACCCTGATCCACAGACTCTCCATGTCCTCCTGCCCCACCCAGGCTCCTGTTTCACTTTCCACCATCTTCTGTGTCCCACAGGTTCACAAGGTGGCGCTTAATCTAACCAAGATGATTATAGTTTTATTGTGTTAGCAAAAGTCCAAGTTTTAAACCAAGTTTTCATCACAGACTTAATGTGACACTCATCTGGGAGTTGATTATATTCTAGCTGTTCTGGACTAAATATTTGTGTCCCCTCTTTCCCCACAAAAGCTGTATGTTGAAGCCCTAAGTCCTATGTGATAGTATTTGGAGGTCAGGCTTTGGGGAGATTATTAGGGTTAGATGAGGTCATAAGGATGGGGTCCCCATGATGGGATTAGTGCCCTTATAAAAGAGACCACAGCCCTGGCTGGTGGCACAGTGGATAAGGTGCTGGCCTGCGAACGCTAAGGTCACTGGTTTGATTCCCAGCCAGGGCAACATAACCAGGTTGCAAACCAGGTCTCCAGCCAGATCCGTAGCTGGAGGCAGGTGAAAGGCAACCATATATCGATGCCTCTCTCCCTCTATGCCTTTCTCCCTTCCCCTCTCTCTGAAAAATAATAAATAAAATCTTAAAAAAACAAGAGAGAGAGACCACAGCTCTTTCTTCATCATGTAGGCAGCTGCCTACAAGCAAGGAGAAGGTTCTCACCAGAACCCAAGCACATTGTGACCTTAACTTCCAGCCTCCAGAACTATGAGGAATAAATGTCTCTTGTTTAAGCAATCCCATCTGTGGAATTTGTTATGGCACCCCAAGTCAACTGAGACAGAGCTAATGGTAAAATATGCTCTCTCAGACTTGGGCAGTCAGTCCTTGAGCTGGGCTAGACTATTAGAATAGGAAGGTGTGTGGGTGACTTTTGTGTGACTCATTAATATGGACTCTTTCAGCAAGTCATCAATGTCTGGTGTGGAAAGACATTCCTACATGATTATAGGCATGAAGAAGAATGACTGTTCATGGGGTCAGTCCATCAGAACCTTAAGTTTGTCACCTGCACATTGACGCATCACATGGATTATGCTGCCACTGGCCTGATTCTCTGGGGAACAGACACTGAGCCAGAGCTGCTGATGAAAAAGCCTTGTTGGGATGATACCCAGGAAGTGAAGGGAGGAGCAGAATCAGGCAGAAGGTCTCCATGGGGTGGAACTGACCCTAATCCACAAACTCTCCATGTCCTCCTGCCCCACCCAGGCTCCTGTTTCACTTTCCACCATCTTCTGTGTTCCACAGGCATTTCTGTGCTCTTGTGTCTGTCTCCCTGTAAGAAGATAGACTCTATGAGGACAAAGACTCAGCTACGATCTCCCCACTGCCCTACCCCCCATTGCTGTGCCATCCAGAATGGGCCTGGCATGTGGTAGTGAAACTAGTCAGTTAATAACTGCTGCCTGGATAGACAAATGCATGACTCTCCTTATCTGTTGCCAGTGTCATTGGTACTTTTTTTGTCAGGTCAGAAGTAGAAATGCTTTGAGAAATATGACTAACATAACAAGTAATAAAACTAAATAGAGTTGTTGGGATTCTAAAGCATTTTATAAGTTATAGATTACATAGTTTTATGGCATTTTACAGCTTCTGTGTACCCCTACCTGTTCTCTACCATAGAGATTGTAATTGTCAGGTTTTTGGTTTGTCTCCTTCACTGATCCCCTAAGGGCAGGAAGTTTACCCTTATAATTAGACTCCATGCCTGCTCCATGAATGTTGAGGACAGACTCTTGGATGTCCTCATAGGGACATAGATGAATGTATACTTGGGTGGTTGGTGGGTGGACGGATGCATGGGTGGGTATGAATGGATGGGGATGATTAGATGGATTGATATAGGAATGGGTAGATGGAGGGATCAAAGGATGGGTGGATGGATAGATGGAGGGATGGAAGGAGGAAGGGAGGGAGGGGGATGAATAGATGAATAGATGGATGGAGGGAGGGATGGATGCATAGATAATTGAATGATGAAATAATTTGATAGCTAGTTGGATGGGTGGATAGATGATTGGCTGGATGAGTGAATTAGTCTGAAATTCATCTTGTTCCCTTCCTAGTGGAAAAAATATATTTTGCTTTCAAAGAAAGAGACAGGAGCTAGATGGAGTTGAAAGTTATAGGAATGCACCTCAAAAAGTCATGCAACCACCTCCCTTATTCTGCCCTATGTTGACCCATAAGAGAAGATTCGTCAGCCCAGCCTGCAGGGACAAGATGCCTGCTCTCCTGGGGTATTCTAGCAACCTGCCTCCTGGGTGCAGGAGCGGGCTGCTCTAGAATGAGGTGTAGTATCTCCTGCTTCAGGTTCTCCATCTGGCAGGCTGTAGTTGGCTTTGGCATCTCTCCTTTAGAGAGGCCTGAAATTGGAGGACAGATTTGAAATAGTTCCTGGCCACTCCTGATTTAGAGATGAAACTGTACCATCCCATTGGTGTTTGTCTCTAGGAAACAAGACCCCTCACCACCGGAAGATGCCAGTTTTATTCCAGTGGGGTGGGATACTTGCATGATGTCTACCAGACGGAGGTAAGCAAGAGCACTGGTTGGTGTTTCTGGCTTCACTCTGATCATCGATGGATCCCACACCATTTTCTGTGCTCCTAGTCATAATCTGAATGTTAGATTCTTACCGTTCTTCCTGTCATGTCTTCCCTCTGTGCTGGGGTGAGGCATTTGTGGCTCACGCTGCGTTCTGAGCGAGCTTTGACATTTCAATGTGTTGTATTTATTTTGGAATCACAGCTGCTGTCTTGTCTTCTTTGACACACAACAGTCCTAGAATTCACTTGTCCAGTTTGTTGTGGTTTATCTGATGAACATTTTTATTGACTTAATCACTGCAATAAAAACTGGTACTACATTTACATTGGCCAAGAAGCTCACTGACTATACCCAGGCCAAAGATATCCGAAGGGTGATTTCATTTCTATTTCTGGCTGTGTGAGATGCCAAGAGTAATGAAATGCACCATGGCAGGCCATCTTCTCTCAGGTTCTCCCAGTAGGGCATGTGGCTCCTTTTGTCTGGCGATTTTGTTCCAGCTCTGTGTAGATTTGCTGGTTTAACTAAACACAGCCCCTCAAACGGTGTACAAATGTCAGAGAAGGGGGAGGACAGGGTAGACAGGAGTAGACAGGAGTAGCTGGGAGAACGTCGGTGAGCAAACACCATCATTTGTGGCCTGTGTGGTCGTTGGGGGTGCTGCATGAACCGTGGGGTGCATGCTGCAGCACAAGCACTGAGTGGCTCTGTGTCCAGGTCTCTGCTTTGAGCCTGGGGCTCCCTGTGCCTCCCCTCCAGGACAGGAGGCACATTTCTTCTCCAAAGGCCAGTCCTGGCACTCGTGGCCTCTCTCCTGGCCGGAGGGAGCCTTGGGGACCTGTCCTGCTCAGAGAGGTTCCAGCTCTCCAGGCCTTCCATGTGTACCCCAAACCATCCCAAGGCCCTCCTCCTTCTTTTGGTCCCTCCTACTCACCCTGATGTATTTAGTCCAGTTCAAGGTCAACTGTTTCTCTCCGCTTCTGGGATCAGAGACCAGGAAGGAAGGCCCCCCTCCTGCTCTGGGTTTCCACCTTCTGATGACAAGCCCTTGCATGGGGCTGCCCCACCTCCATCCCTCTATCAGGGGCCCTCAAACCCACTGCCCATAGGAATCAGCCCGGGGGCTTGAGCAGATCCTGAGGCTGGGTCCCATCCTGGGGAGAGGGTTTTAATGGATCTAGGTCTTTAAGATCTCCCCAAAGATTGGGGGTAGGGGAGGCAGCCACCCACACACTTCAAACCAGGAGCCAGCAACTTTCACCACAGCCAGTAGCATTTGAGCATTTCCTGGTCAGCCCTTGTCCCAGCCTGCTTAGCGCTGCTCCAGCACCAGAGCAGCCACGGCACTGGGTCCGCAGATGAGTGTGGGTCTGCAGTGCGTGTCTGCAAAACATGGTGGACGGTGGACTGGGCTTGGCTCCCGGCGCCCAGGGGCTGACCCTGCTCTAAGCCACTGCCCTCCACACTTCCTTGGAGGGCGACAGCTCCCAGCAGGAGACACCTTGGGTTAGAACCAGTCCTTTGCACCTCCAGCTCCCCATCCAGAGCCTCTGACCTTCCCGTAAGCTGGTGGCTGGGCTCAGAGCCACACCTTGCTCCTTGTGCCTGCTCGTGACTGCGGTCGTGCCAGTCCTCTGGTTTCACCTGTCACGTCCCCCGGCCCCAGTCTCCTTCCAGGTCTGAGGCGTGCTGAGGCTGCCTTCATGGTGTCCTGGCCTTGCCTGCAGTCTCCACCGCATTTGGACCGTTTCCCATACCATTTCCAGATGAGTCTTCCTACTACCTTTCTCAAGTGCTCCAGGCTGCCCCACTGCCAGCTTGGGTGATTTCCAGAAAGGAAGCACAGAACTTTGAAAGAAAGGCCATACACCCAATGGGTTTCTTGAGCTTCCTGACCCGCTGGGTCCCCAGGGAGGCTCTGAGGATCCCCAGGGTATGGTATGCCCAGGCCTGTGCCTCTCAGAGCCACCCCCAGCCCTGCAGAGAGGCCTTGGAGAGCCTGCCCATCACTCAGTGTACGATCCTTCTTGGAAGCTCCTTTTCCCCAGGTGTCACTGTCTTTTTCTGAAGTCACCTGGGTCTCTGCCCTGCTTACCTTCTAAATGTGGGTAGCATGGCTCATGTGCCCACATCAAATAGCACGGGGCAAAGGAGGAAGGTCTGTGTTTGTAGCCTGGGGGGAGGCGTCTGCTTGGGTTAGGGGCTCTGCAGAGCTGGCTCAGTCAGGTCAGGCTGCTGAGGCTGCTCTCTGTTGTCAGGAAGGGTTCTCCATGGAAGGGTCCCACCTGGAGAAGGTTCACCCCACCCAGAGGTATCCCCACCTACAGAACCCACTTGAAGGGGTCCTTATCTGCAGGAACCTCTGCCTGGAAGCCCAGTGCCCAGAACTCCCTCCCTCTCCTTGTCCATCAGTCATTGTCCATGTCCCCAGCCCTGCGGCACCTGGAATGGGAGGGGTGGGTCAGGAGGGAGAACTGCCTGACTGACCAGGGTGCAGCCCTGCCCACTGTGGGGTGAGAGTGAGCAGGCACCGGGGCAACAGGTCCCTGAGACCTGGCAAGGTCACTGATTGCAGGTCACCTGTCACTCCCTGAACGGCAAGTGCCAGCTGAAGATAAAGAGCAACACCTGCTATTGCTGTGACCTCTACAACTGCCAGAGGTGAGTCCAGCAGGGAGTGGGGCAGGGAAAACACCCCATTGCCTCTGGCAGCCCCTCCCATCCCCGCCTGCTTTTCTGCTCTTCCCTGTCCTTGGACACCACACCTACCTACATCACCTCCGTTAATCTCCCGACATTTAGGTGAGGGATCGGCATAAGTTCGATTTCACAGGTGAGAAACCGAGGCTCAGCGACGAGGTGAGGCAGAGGAAGGGACGTGTTCTGTAAACCCATGATTATGTCTCAGTCAGCGAGCCTGGGCCTCCGGACTGTGAACTCCACCAGCGTTTCTCAGTCTGTTTGTCCCCCTGAGCTGAGACAGGCGGCTGGAGTGGCCATGTCCCTTGATAATACTCAGCTGGTCAGGCTCTGCTTAGCCTGTTTCCCGAGGACAGGCCGTGGTAAGAAGAACGTATACTCTGATTATTTCAGAATCCTTCCTTTCCCTCCTACCTGTTGCAAGTCCAAGGGCCTTTTTCTCTGATATTTGCTGCAGGAACGTGGTGGAGCTCCTGAAGGGGAATCTCACGGTATTGTGGGGGCCCCACGACTGTGTTCTTACCTTTAGCCGTGTTCTCAGCAGTTCATCCATTACAGGTCCACTTGCTGCCCTGGCTCCCCGGGCCCTACAGCGTTTCTGCTGATGGGTCTCTGCTCTGGGAAGCTGGGTTCCCTGAATCCAGCTGTCTGTCTCTCCAACATGGGGAGCAGCTGTTTGTCCTGTATCCGCCCCTCTTGATCCAATGAGTGCTACTGACCTTTCCATCTGAACCCACTTTTTACTTGTTAGGACGGAGCATGAGTTCTAAGCTAGAGCTGAAACCTCCCCCACTATCTTACATTTAATAGCTTGAACACTTACATTGAAGCCAGTGGGAAGTTTATGTTGGCTTCTGGGGGACCCCTCCTCTGAATTGTTGAAAACGCCAGTAGTTTAAGCTGGGTCCCCTTCCCTAAGAAGAGGGTTCTAGGCCAGCCTGCCAGCCACAGCCATGGCCACGGCGGTGAGACTGCAGCCCGGAGCCCCGCTCTGGACGAGGCACCCCGGGCCCAGGATGAGCCCTCTGCCGGCTGCCAGCCCTTAGTCCCTGCTCCCTGGTGGCTGACCAGCGGGGCCCTACTGCCCTGTGCAGGGCCTGTCTGGGGAGTGGGCACAGTGATGGTGCCATCCTCTCTGCTCAGAGCCTGGGCTCTTTCCCAGATGGATGCCTGGGCTGCAAGGGGATGGCCTTGCTTCCTCGGCCTCAGGGCGCAGCTGTGCTGCCGTGCCTCCTGGCACAACCAACGGGACCCTCGGGGCCTCTGAGAACAAGACAGCTTGTCCGGATTCAGCTCATCCGGCCCCAGCGCTGCATCTGCCCAGCCCTGCCCTGTCACGTGGCAAGGTCCTTTCCTCACAGGGCAGGTGACATTGTCTTCCCCACCCCCCGCAGCACCGAGTACTCTCCTACCTACTATGAGTTCGTGGGCGTGAGTGGCTGTCAGGACGTGCTCCACCTCTACCGGCTGCTCTGGGCCTCCACTGTGCTGAATGTCCTGGGCCTGTTCCTGGGCATCGTCACAGCAGCTGTCCTGGGGGCCTTCAAGGACATGGTGAGTAGGGCCACTGGGGTTGGGCAGTGACAGCACTCCAGACAGACCAGGGCTTCAGGGCCCATATTCTTGGAGGCACGCAGGGTGGCCTCTTTATCCTCCTTTACAAATGGGGAAACTGAGGTTTATAAAAACCACCCACAAGACTTCAAGGTTGTTTCTGGAAGCAGAGTCTGTTCCAGCACACTCCTCTGCTTGCTGAGGTCCGTGCTACGTGATCCCATTTAGGAATGGGGGGTCTGTTGGGATGTCCAGGGCTACTAGTCCCAGCAGACCACAGCATGGGGTCTAAACTCTGCTCTGGACAATTTCCATTCTCAAATCCAAAGCAAAAAGGGTGATTTCATAAGCTTTGACACCTACTGAGTGGATACTCTTTATAAGTTTAATGGATTTTATAATCTAAAATTACTTAAGAAACAAAGGCTCTTCATTCAGCAGCCCAAAGCTGGGTATGCCCTGTCGGTATATGAGGGCTTCATATGTAGGTCACAAAATGCTTGTCACAGCTGGGTGCCAGGGCCACTTCCTTTGTCCGGATATGAGGAGTTACCAGGGTCTGCAGATGGTCTGAGGCCTTGGTAACATGAAAACAAACATCACAGTGGTTGAATCCAGTCTGGTGAATGGAGCCTCAGGTTCATTGACAAACGCAGGAAGACAGTCCTGCCGGAGGCCACCACACAGTGGGACACAGGGGTCAGAAAGGCAGATGAGTGGTCAGTGTAAGACCAGGCAGATGCAGGGAGCCAGGGCCAAAATTGGACCTGGCCCCCCAGTGTCCTCCACAGATAGAGTGGCTGTCACTTTTCCAGACCGAAGCTGCCCATGCCAGAATGTTTAGCTCCCTCATGGAAGACCCCATCCCATTCTGTCCTACCTGAACCCAAAATGGCACAAATGCTGAGCAAGGCCAGGTAAGTTTCTCTTCGGCCCATGAGGTCATCTGTGAACCTTGACCTTCAATCTCCATCACCCTTGCTCAGCCCGAACCCCGAGCTAGGTCTCCGACTGCAGCTGTCTTCTCTGGCCAGGATGCTCCCACGAACCCTCCATGGGGCCCAGCCACTGCTGGGCCAGGACAGCTCTTAGGTCAGCCTAGAGCATACAGTAGGCACTCAGCAGTGTCTGTTCATGAATAAGGCATTAAGGTGGCCTGGCATGCAGGCTCTGCCCCAAGTTTTCTGGTCGTTCACTCTCTCTATTTTCGAGCTGTGCTGTTCACTCCTCAGAGTCACCTAACTCTTATCACCTCAATTAAAGTCCATGCTGTGCTGGACATTTGTGCTGAGCTCCTGTTGGAAGAGCTTACGGCGGTGGGCCTAGCAGGAGCAAGAATACATGTCATTGTGCAAACTGTTCTCCTTCTAGCAGAATGCCTGCGTTCCCCAGGGCTGGGGGTGGGGATGTTTGAGCATGGAGGTACAGGTGGTGGTCCTGGGTGGGGTGGCCAGGAGGAGGGAAGTATTAGCAAAGTGGCTGCCCCAAGGTTCCCCTCCGCTCCCGGGTGGGGACCTGGGAACAGGCAGCTCTGGGCGAGTTCTCATCTCCCACAACTATCTCTGCTTGGCCCAGCCCCTTCCTGTCTGGTTAGCACATCGCCCTGAAGTGCCGGGGCCTGGTTCCAAGTTCCAGCCTTCCCTTCTCTCCCAACCCCACTTCTCAGGACCTTTCATGGGTGGTGAGGAGTTTTCAGAAATTCTACCTCTGTTGTCCTGGCCCCGCTCCCACATGGCAGTACCTGCCCCGTGGGTGTCAGGTGGGATCCAGGTTCTGTCCTCTTAGGGAGGGACACATGTTTGGTCTGTGAACCCCCTGAGCACCCCACATGAGTGACTAGCCTCCTTCTGGGAAGGGGTCTGTCCTATGGCTTGCCTTCTCTGGGGGGCAGGTGGGTAGCTAGAGATCAAGGCCTATGGCCCGTTCTCCTCCTGAGAATTAGAGCTAACATAGCATGAACTCAGGAATTTGGGATGCCTTGGGAACACTGGCATTTCTCCAGCAACCCCTGGGCTATGGTCTCCTGGGGTGGTACATGTGGGAAGCAAACCCAGCACAACTGTGAGAGTGTCTGTGAATGAGTCCACCTGCTGTATCTAAAGGTGCCTGTAACACTACATGCACCTGGAGAGGAGGAACTGGTGGTTTTCTTGCATTTTCATAAAAGCACCAAAGACAGCCTGGGTTTAACCTGGAGTTTTGGTGGGCCCCTGTGACAAATAGGTAAAAAAATTAAAAAGCAAAAATAAGCCCTGTCTTTTTGGTGTTTAGTTCCAATCTGAGAGCTATTGATCTGAGAACTCGTGGCATCTCCCTGTGGTTGATTTGCTAGGACCTCCCCTCCTTGAATGACTCCAGGATGGGGCTCCCGGGAGGGGTTGCTCGAGGCTCAAGCTGCCCAGGCTCTGGGAGGGGCTGGCTGACCCATCTCCACTTTCTGTGGCAGGTCCCTCTGTCCCAGCTGGCCTACAGACCGTCTGCTCCACCTCAGATCCTCTACAACCCTGCCCAGCAGATCCTGGCCTACTCGGGCTTCTGCCCCTCACCAGCCACCATCCCCACCTGCTCGTCCTACCCTCTGCCTCTCCAGGTAGGCGGAGCATCACCGGCCTGAAGCCGGTGTGCTCATAGCGCAAGCAGGACAGTGCTGGTCAGCTGGGACTTGGATAGGGGCTTGGGCTGAGGGGTGACCTAGGGCTTCCCCTCTCCTGATGTAGGTAACGTGTTGGCAGAGCGTGCCTGGATAGGAAAGGCGGCCGGGGCCAATCTGAGGGGCAAATTCACACACAGGCCCCTCACACAGACGTTCCACAGCTCCGTTTGGCATTTTGGACGTCTCTTGCTCCATGTGGCCCTTGTGCCCCACTCACTGGTGTCCTTCGGCACTCTATCTTTTTCTAATCCGGTCCTGGTCCCACGAAAGTTCCTGGCCAGAGTGACTGGGGCCATAGCACCATGTACCTGGGTCCCATCAACAGAACAGTTATTTAGGTGGAGCCATGTGAATTTGTTAGTATCCAACCACACTGTACCCACAAAAGTGGCAATTTCATAGATTCGCCCTAAAATAATGCTGTTGGCCTTGGGGTGCTTGTGAGAAGAGGAACACTTGGTGGGAGCTAAATAATATTTGTAGAGCGGCGTTTGCTTTTTCCTTCCATTTTCACTTGCAGCCTGGCTTTTCCTTCTTTATATGC
The DNA here is from genome assembly GCA_004026585.1 of Noctilio leporinus. Taxonomy (NCBI): domain Eukaryota; kingdom Metazoa; phylum Chordata; class Mammalia; order Chiroptera; family Noctilionidae; genus Noctilio; species Noctilio leporinus. Next base: position 68,520 of record PVIW01004965.1, on the reverse strand, counting down.
TAGGAGGTATCTGGTTGAAGTAGACCTGTTAACTTGTCACCTTGTGGACTCCAGACCAGGGGCCCTCGCCCATGGCCCCACTGATGGTGCCAGATCGCTCTGAGGGGCGGAGCTGCCCTGTGCTCCGTAGAATGCTGAATAGTGTTCATAGCCCCTAATGCACACCCTGTGGAGACAACCAAAAGTGTACCCAGATGTTGCCCCGTGTCCTCAGGGGGGCAAAGATGAGGACCACAACTTATTTAGGCCACCAGATGGACTTAGCCTCATTCTTCTGCCTATATTACGAAAAGACCAACCACTACCAAGTTATAGGAAATGTACAGTATTCAAGTGCATGAGGAATTGTGTTTCTGTGCTTGGGTGGGGGTGGGGGGCAGCTGTGGTTAAATGCGTTGGGGGGCTCAGCCCCGGATCACTTATTATGAAGTCACATGTACATCTTCCTATGTTGAGGGAGAGGACAGCACCAGCGAAATGGTCCTTGCGGGCAGGCCCCAGCCGGGGCTCTGGGTAGATCTGGAGCCTGACTTGCTGTGTGGGTGTCCTGCTCTTGTAGGTGTGACGTGTGCTCTCTGGAGACGTGCTCCTTGTAGGGCTGCTGGATGTGGGCAGATGGTCTCCCGCCCCCCAAACGGATCTACTTTGTTCCAGTGTCATATTCCATCCTTCAGGGGCCTCTGGCTCTTCACAATCAGCAGATGCCCCCTCGTTACCCTTCCCCGGGGAGGCCTGGGCTCTCCATCCCGATGGCCTGACCAGCTATTATTGCCAGCACATGTGGGGGCATAATTACATCTACACCAATAATCAAATTTCAAGGAGAGGACAAATCAATGAGGTTCCTGTGTTTCCTTAGGAGAAAAACAACAGAATTGATGCTTCTGTTTCTGGTGACCAGCAGAAAAGGGAAGGGGAATATTTTAAACGACCTGTTGAAGCTATTAGCAGCAAATTAGCAAAGTCACATAGCAGCAGGAAGTGAGACAGCTGTCAGGGGACTGTTTTGAGCTGTTTTTGAGAGGAAACGTTTTTGAAGAGAACCCACTTTCTTTGCTCCTAGCCGTTGCCTGGTCAGGAAGATCCGGGAAGGGGCTGGTGTTGACAAGTTTTGGGCAAACAAGAACAATAGCAGAGCTTCAGCTCACACTCTGTAATTAAGGGATTCCTTGTCCCCTTCCCAGGTTGGGGGGAGGTGATGGTTCCCGTGTAGGCAGAGCATGTCCCCAGGACGTCCCTGTTTGTCGGGCCGGTTTATAGTTTCTGGTGTTTTACTCCATGGTTCATGGGGGTTTATCCTGTGGTTGGTGGTGGTTTACGCTCCTGGTAGCTGACTCTGTGATTTGGGTGGTTAACTTCCTGGTTCCTCTAGTTCACTCCCTGGGTCTTGGTGGTTTGCCCTGTGGTCTGGGGTGGGTTATGCTGTGCTTTGCCCAGGTGCTCATGTCTAATGAAGGGCTGAGCAGACACTTGCATGGCGAATCTGGGAGCTTCCGGCAACTAAGAGGTTTGCTTTGTCCCTGTGGTTGGAAGAAGTGAGTTTGAGAGAAAGAAACAAAGCTGGGCTGTCAGGTCCTGAAAGCCCAGGCGGTTGACCTTGAGGAAGGTGACATTCTTGGCTTCAGGTGTATCTTGGGATGAAATCCACTTCTTTTTTTTCCCCCAGAATCCTGTGGGCAAGTCTGCAGGAAGAGGCGAGGCAGCAGGCTGGCCTCTCGGGAGGCTGGGGACCTGGGGGGCAGAGAGCAAAGGTTACATAGCTCCGTCAGGAGACCAGAGCCCTTAAACACTCGCCCTGTGCTATTCTGCAGAAGGGATTGTTTGCTTTATTTATGTAAATATTGGTTTTCAGTAGGTGTTTTCAACACTTAGAACTTAAAAAAGAATTTAAGAGGTTTGTTGGCAGGTGGAGAAAACCTGGTAAAGTATTTTTCTTCTCAGAATCACTTTTACTTGAGTTGATGTCAGGGTTCTTGAGGGAAACAGAACCAAATAGGATAGAGGCATTTTTGTGGACACAGACATAGATAGAGATGCAACATAGACAGAGAGAAATGAAGAGGTAGGGATAGAGCAAAGGTGTGTAAAACCTGCAGGGCAGGAGACCCAGGGGAGGAGGGATCTTGCACTTTTAAGTCCAAGGTCAGTGCTGGGAAAATCCCTTTTCCCCAGACACCTCAGTCTGTTCTCTAAAGGCCTTCAACTGATCGGATGAGGCTCCCTGACCATCTGGAGAGTGGCCTGCCCTACTCAAAGTATACTGATTTCAACCTTAATCACCTCCGCCAAAAGCTCTCCCAGCGACATCCAGCCTGGGGTTCAACCAAGCATCTGGGCACCGAGGCCTGGCCAAGTTGACACGTAAAATAAGCTGTCACACTGAGTGAAAAATGCTGAGCCCCTGGTTCTTTCCTTTAAATATGGAGTGTTAGGTGAGCAGGGCGGCCTTTTACTTAGACACGTTTGCACTTCTGCCTGTCCGGTGTCAGTCTGGTAAAAGGTGTCAGCCTGGTAAAAGGTGTCAGCCTGGTAAAAGGTGTCAGCCTGGTAAAAGTCCACCCTTTTGAAATGCAAGACTCACACAGCAGGCAGGCGGGCTGGGAAGTCTGAGGAATCCCACACACAGACGGCTGTTTCCACAGGCGACTGCGGAACCGAGTTTGTGCAAAGGAGGCCCCCGCAGGCATGATCGGGCCATCCTCTGGCCTCTCTGAAAACACACCCTGACCAGGGAGTGTTCCCACTAGAAGAGCCTTGGTTAGGTGGGTGACCCTGGGTCTGGGGGGTGGAGCCCGAGCCAGGTGGGCGTTAGGAGGGATACTCTGCATGGACTACATGTGTGGCCGGCCCTCCCCATGGACTGAGGAAGCCTTTTCTGTTCAATTGCAGCCGTCCAGCAGCTTCCCAGCCTCGCCCTCCACTGACCTCTCTCTGTCCGAGGACACGCAGCCTCCATCCCAGTCCAGCTCCAGCTTCGGGCTCCCGCCCAATGCCCCACCTCTCTATGCTCCAGCCCCTTTCCTCCCCGGGGAGAAGCCTCCCCCTTACGCACCATGACGCAGGCGGTGGTCCGTTGAACAATAGTTTCTTTTCTGATTTGTTAACAAATGAAGCAGACCCTGCAAAGTCTGCTTCCGTGGACATCAGGAGGTTTCTGAAGTATGTGGCCACCCCCCTCCCTGGTCACATTCAGACAAGGACAGGTCGGGACTGGTGACGAGGGCAGAACCCCAGGTGACCCAGCCCCGGATGGCACCTCTGCTTGGCCACCTTGCCCAGCATGTAAACCAGACATCAAACAGAGCTAAAATTCCTAGCTATCACTGCTTCCATAAAACCATGTTTTTTTTTCCCCTATAAAGTTTCATTTCCTCCTAATTAGTTAGTTATTAATATTATTCTTTAAAGGGACTATGATTTGGGGAATCCATTGTGAGGATCGTTTTTAAAGGAAATGTGTTGAATGTTTACACATTTCTGCGGGTCCCCAAGAAGGGGCAGGGTCTCCACTCCAATGCTGTGTTTCCTGGCATTTACTTGCTTGAACGAAAAGATGCTCTGGCTCAAATATAAAATGTTTCTAAGGCCTGTGCATTGACTATGGTCTGTGTGCCTGTTGTTTATATATCTGCTGTCACTTCCAGAGAGAGTTTTGCTTCCTGAGGCTGCGTGTTTCCTATTTAAGGCTTCTGGGCTTCCACCTATCATCCATGGAGTGCGCTGGAGGCTACCTGGTCTGCTCTGTAGGGCACCCTATATGGTCACCCTACAGAGTGGGTGGCTTCTGAGGCCCTTCAGCCAGAGCCTGGGGTGCAGCTCTGCCTATTACGTACCCTCAGCTATTGACCGAGGGCCCAACGTGTACCCACCTGCTGCTGGACACGCCTGAGGCAGTACATGGGTACAACCTTGGAAATGATCAACTCCTGGTGGAGAGACAGGCCAGAGTTTCTCAATAACAGTCCTGGATCACTAGGGTGAAGAGGTGAGGGGGAGAGGGAAGAGGAGGAATGGGGGAATATTTTAAGAAGGCATGGTCTCCTGCTCCCCCCTGCTGGCCGAGAATGCAATTCTAACAGACAAAATATTCTCAGCCACATATAGAAATATCTCACGTTTAATTTTCTGAGCACACAGAAAGTTCCTCTAAAGAAGGTAAACACACATGTTCAAATAAGGAAGCGATACATGTGGAATACAGCAAACACAAGGGGAGCCAGGGCCTGGAGTCTGGCTAATTGACCTTGGAAAGGCCACTGATTATTGACCAGGAAGCGAAAGGCTGGTCACTGGTCTGGAGAGCCATCTTTCGTTAACACGAGCACTATTTGTTAAATTCAAATTCACACACCCTCGTGTTCTCAGGAGAACCTGAGCTAACAGTGCCCAGCATCGCCCTGGCCTCCGCAGGATGCAGGATGGGGACGTGGCCCCCCACTTCCTGTTTGCAAAGACAGGAGGTGCCCACCCTCTGGGTTTCTAAAGGGGAAAGAAGGCACTTGGTTGTTAAGAGGAAGATTTCTTTTATTAGTTGAGGCTGTGGAGAGTCGGGAATTCAGCCACACATAGTCAGACTAATGAGGTGTTGGAGCGGGGGCACAGGCCCTCTGACCAGAGGCCTCGTATGTTGACTGGAGATTAGTAATAAGAATAAGGCAGCATAGCCAGCCACTGCCCTGTGGCTGACATGTCTGGGGTCACAAAGCAAGAACCTCAAAGAGCAACATTCTTCTGCCTGGAGTTTAAGAACCAAACTGTTCAACTGAGTCAGGAGGTTTTAGCAATCCAAGGCGCTGCACCCATTTAGGGGGCCTCCTGGTCCATGAGCATCTGGATGGGGGGAATCCTGGGCGCGTGAATCCTGAGCGCGTGAAGAGCACCTGCTGGGCCCGCAGGGCAGAGGAGGGCCGCCCCCTGTGGGCCAGGGCTGGGGCTTCGGCAGGTTCCATACTGTCCCGGGTGCTAACAGCAGAGAAGCTGAGTTGCAGATCTGGCAGCAAGCCTGTGCCAACTGGACCCAGGCCACCAACCCCGGAGGACAACTGGGTGCCAGAGAACATAGGGACAACCTTCATCCTTCACACATGACCCAGGGTCGGAGACGCTCAGTGGCGTCAGTGTTTCCCCAGACGATTCACACCAGCGTCGCCCAAACCCACTTCTGTCTGTCCTGCAAAGTCTTTTCGTCTAGCCTAGAGCCAAGACTGATAAAAAATATTAAGCTCTAAAGCCAACAATTTTGCTCTTGCCCACAAAAATGTCTTTATCCCTTGCCCCAGCCACAAAGAATGTGAACAATTCAACTTCCAGTCTGGGGGTGGCTCCCAGGGTACCTCCCCCATTCCCTGCATGCTGCATGTGCCCGTACCTGTGCCCCAGTTCCCAGGGCACTCCTACCAGCCCCTGCACACTGCATACACCCACACCTGGTCCCCCTGTCTGCAGGGATACTTCTTCATCCCTGGCACATGGCGCTGGCCACATCCAGCCTGTAGTGCGCTCCAGGTGCCATTCCCCAGTGTAGAGGGACCATCTCTGCCAAAGCCTCACTGCAGCGGACCCTGACCTGGCTCTGCCTGAGTGTTGAGCTCCATTAGATCTGGACCCATAGCTCTGATGGGCACCATGTTTTCTGCTGAGTTTACTCCACCTCGGTCCTGACTGCAGACGGCAGCATGTGCTCAGGGTACCTGTGCCGGAGTCTGGTGGGGTGGGAGGTGTCAAGAAGGCTGCCAATGGGTGTGGGGCTCCCTTGTGATGCGATGGAAATGCCGTGGAACTAGAAAGTGGTGATGGTTGCACAAGCTTTAGTGACCAAACTAAAATCCACCAAACTGTATGCCCTGGAAGGGTGAATATTATAATACGTGAATTGTATCACAATGAAAAATGGGTGCAATAGGAATGCGTGTGAAGCACTTAGAACAGTGCCAGGTGTAGCATGTGCTCAGTTAACAAGCCAGATAGCATTATTGTCACCATAACAATGACCTCTAGTTGGGTCTTCAGCAGCCTGGTGGTCACAAGGCACTGCTCTGCCCCATGTCCCAAACTTCTGCAGCCTGATTCCATCACCTCTGGGTGTGCAGATGAAAACTCAAAGGCGGCAGGAGCAGAGATGTCCTCTGAATTTTAGGGGAAATGCTGGGCCAAGCTGGTCTGACTCACAGAAGGAGGAAACCGTTCAGGAGGGTGGGGCCCTCACTCAATTAGCGGCTTCTTAAGTCGCAATGGTTACGTCTGTGAGATGTATTTCTTTCCCTATTTCTGAAAACTTCCAAATTGATGAACCAACAGTGATACATCATTATCACCTGAAGCTTACAGTTTACATTAGGGTTCTCTCTTGGTGTTGTACATTCAGTGGGTTTGGACAGAAGTTTAATGAAACATATCCACCATTATATCATGCAGAATGTTTTCACTGCTCTAAAAGCACTTTGTGTTTCACCTACCCAAAAATACTTTGTGTTCCCTCTCCTCTAAACCCTGGCAGTTAGTGATCTTTCTACCGTCTCCATAGTTTTGTCTTTTTTAGAAGTCATATAGTTGAAATCATATCGTATGTAGCCTTTTGAGATTGGCTTCTTTCATTTAGTGATGTGCATTTAATTCTTCTGTGTCTTTTCATAGTTTGATGGCCCATTTCTAAAAAGTACTAATATTTCATTGTCTGGATGTACCACAGTTTATCCGCTCACATACTGAAGGGCATCTTGGTTGCTTCCAAGTTTGGGCAATTAAGAATAAAGCTGCCATCAACACCCATGTGCAGGCTTTTCTGTGCATGTAATGTTCCACATCCTTTAGGTACAAATCAAGGAGTGTGACTGCTGGATCATGTGGTGAATGTTTAGTTTTGTAAGAAATACCAAATACAAAATACTCATTTTGCATTCCCACAGCAAGGAATGAACGTTCCTGTTGCCCCATATCCTTGCCAGTGTTTGGTGTTGTCAGTGTTCTGGACTTTGGTTATTCTGGAAAGTGTTTAGTGGTCGCTTGTTGTTTTAATTTATATTTTCTCGATGATGTATGAGGTGGAGCATCTTTTCATATGCTTATTTGTCATCCGTATATTTTCTTTGGTGAGGTGTCTGTTAAGGCCTTTGGCCCATTTTTTAACTGGGTTGTTTGTTTTCTTATTGTCAAGTTTTAAGAGGTCTTTGTATATTTTAGATAACAGCTCTTTCTCACATTTGTCCTTTGCAAACATTTTCTCCCAGTCTGTGGCTTGTCCTTCCATTCTTTTGACAGTGCCCTTTGCAGAGCAGAAGTTTTAACTTCAGTGAAGTTTAGCTAGCTCATCAGTTCTTTCTTTCATGGATCATGCCTGTGATGTTGTATATAAAAAGTCATTGCCACATCCAAGGTCATCTACATTTTCTTCTATGGAGTTTTATAAGGTTTTTTTTTTTTTTTTTTCACATTTAGATCTGTGATCAATTTTGAGGTTTTTTTTTTTTTTTTTTTGTGAAGAGTGTGAGAGGTCTATTTCTAGATTCATTTTCTTGCACATGGATGGATGTCCAGTTGTTCCAACACCATTTGTTGAAAAAACTTCTTTGCTCCATTGTATTGCCTTTGTGCTTTTGTTAAAGATCAGTTGACTATATTTATGTGGGTCTGTTTCTGGACTTTCTATTCATTTCCACTGATCTATTTGCCTATTATTTTGGCAATACAATTCTGTATCGATTATTGTAGCTTTATAATGAGTTTTGAAGTCAGGTTGCAGCAGTCCTTGAACTTTGCTCTTCCTGAGGTTTGTGGTTTTACCATAGCCCAATTGTAAAACCTTCTCCCTTTTCATGAGAGCACTTTGTGTTTTACTTATTTCTCTACCCTAGGTCATGAAAATATTCTTTTATCATAGGGGTCAGTAAAGTTTTTCTATAAAGAGCCAAATGATATTTTAGGCTTTGAGGGTCAGTAGGTACATAGCAACTACTCAGCTGTGCCGTTTCAGTACATAAGAAGCTATAGATAATAGTAAATTAACTGATGTGACTGTGTGCCGATAAACCTTTATTAACAAAAACAAGAGAGGATCACATTGGGCCCACAGGCTCTAGTTATATATTTGAAATGCTTTACAGATTACTTGTAGACTTAAATACGAAAAGGTCTGTCCTGAAAGTATCAGTCGCACAAACTGCTTTCATTATATTGCTGTTGGCTTGATACTTTTGGGACAGGCCTCAGATATCCTCTACCTGGAGTTAACTTTCTGTTTTACATGTGGTAGTGGTCAAATTTCTTTTTCTTTAAGGCAGTGGTTTTCAACAGGGGTGATTTTTCATTCAGGGGATAGCTGACCATGTCTGAAAACATTTTTGATTGGTGTGTGTTGAGCGGGGAATGTACTATTGACATCTAGTTGATGCTACTAAATAACCCAAATGTACAGAATAGCCCTCCACAGAGAAAAGCATTCTCAATCAATAGTATCCTGTAAATAAACACAAAGGACAAAAACAAAATTATTACTGTTCTTCTCCAAAAAACCCCTGAAATCAATAATAAATGTGTTAATAGCATAATCATTTCACACTCTGTCTCCACATGCTTAATCAAATCATCTCCTCTCTCCCTCTGTAGTTCATACTCAGCCTCCTCCCAGCTCCATCTCCACGCTGCACACTCAAAAGATATGGAGCCCTCTCTGCAGCCTGGTCCTGCCTAGACTGGATAGTGGCAGGGACGCCAACCTGGCTGGCACAGCTGGGGAATGCATTGCAGCATTTGGCTCTGTACTTGCTATAAGCTTTTTCTTGGCAGTAGCTAGAATAACCTCTGGCACCCAGTGGAAGTCTAAGGAAACCAAACCAGGAAACAGATGTGTCCCTAGCTCTCCCTGGACGGATGAACCCAAGGTAGTCGGAAAGCCTCTAAGATGCTGGCCTCTGATGTTGTGGGTCTCTGTGGGGGGTTCAGAGTATCCAGTCCCAGAGCCCAGTGTGTGTCCTTCCCAATCTTGGCCATTTTGACCTTCTTGAGGGAATTGGGGCTGGTGGGAGGAGACTCCTAGCCAGCCAGGGGAGCATTCCACAAGAACATTCCAGAGCCGCCTCCACAGTAACTGAAAGTCAGAGCGCACCAAGGGGAATGCTGCAGCGACAGTGTTGATAAGTAGGTCAGAGAGGCTTTGGGCTCCTACAGCCGTATGAGGCCCGTTGGTGGGCAGCAGGGTGGAGCTCTGTTTCTCAGAGCTCGCCCAGTTGGCTCTGGGGGAGGGGAGTCAGGGTTGGGGTGAAACCTCCTGCTATTGAGCAGAGGACACCCCTGCCTGGGTCCTCCTTGTCAACATCAGAGTCCCCAGGAACCAGGCTGTCATAGACAGCCTGAGGCTATGTCCTCCAAGCCCTGGCCTGACCAGCTCAGCCCAGCCAGGCCCCCTGCCTGTCCCAGAGCCAGCACAAGGGGCCTGGGCGTGGGGGTTCATGTATACAGTGTGAGCTGGCACACACAGTCACCTCAGTCACAGACCGAGAGCCACAAGGAAAGGCTGGGTGAGGACCATCCTTCCCCACTGGACCTCGGCTGGTGATGGACATTTGACAAGAACACAGTTGGTTGAAATGGTTCAGGGACTGTATGACATGTTCTCCACAGCACCAAAACTTTTCCTGCATCTCTTATCTCTCATGCACTGAGTGAAAAATTACCTGAAGAACTTAGACTAGTTTTCTAAGTTTGTTGAAGACCTGAGTCAACAAAATGTCCACCCAGAGGCTGTTTAAAGTTTAGAAAGAACAACAGAAAGGATGCAGCCTGAACAAGCTGCACCATGCATCTGATGGTGGGTTAGGTAGATGGGGTGCCTGGACATACATTTAGGGTGTTAGGATGGGCAGGGGAGCAGAAAAGTGGGTTTGAGCCAGCAGGAGCCCCAACAACACCCTTTGTACCTTCCATGTCTCAACCTGGTCATCTTTGAAGTGAGCTTGGCCCAGGAGGTCCCTCTTAATGGGTGTCTGTGATTGCCGGTTCTTCCCAGTGTCACTAGGACACCCCTCTGCCCCGCATTGCTGCAGGGTGTGCTAGCCACCTGTTGAAAAGGGAGGACTGCTTCCTCCCATGGGGCGCATTTGGGATCACTGCACTCTGCCAACCCAGCCAGGCAGGGGCCTCAGATGCAGGCTTTGAAGCCATTCCCTGTGTTCCAGAAATCTAGAGGGGTCCTTCTCTTCCTGCAGGGGTGCTGCACCCACTTTGCTTTTCACCTGTTCATTATTTAGCTGCAGTGGGTTCTTCAGGCTTCTAGCCTCCCTTCTGGACCTGCTTATGTCTGAGTCAAGTTGTAACTTGCAAACATGTGCAGTAGCCAGGGTGCAGATGATGAAACCTCCACTGCCCGATTCTGCATTGGTTAACCATGGCTTTTAGGGATTAATCCCATTAATGGTGTGATGACAAAGCTACAGGGTACTTTGCTGCCATCTGAGGAATAAATGAAAGCAAACACAACCCAAACCTGCCCACTGCCTCAGACCATACACATTGGGGATCTTAGAGGAACCGTTCCGTTGTCAAGCGTAACCCCGACCAGATGCTGCAAACTTCTCTGGGACCCAGCCTCAGATATGTGCCTCTCTGAACACCAGCCTCAATGGCACCACCAGCTACGGGACACGTGCCTCTTCCCTGACAGTCACAGATCGGGCACAGAACAGATATGTTCTACTGTAACTTCCAGCCCCAGGTCTCGGTCTCCCTGTCAGGACCAGAGGCCTCTGTGACTTCCACTGTGTCTGGTGCCTTCCGGCACCCCGGATGTGTTATCATACAGCTGGTGTTGTCATTGCCCCTCGCTCTCCTGGGGTCAGTGTGAGGACTGTCTACTCCACCCCTCACCTGTAGACCAGGAGCTGAGAACCACTGGAAGCTGTAAGTGGGAGCCATCGCCTAAGTCTGGAGCACCTGACGCCAGACTGAGTGTCATTGCAGCTCTGTTCACAGCCTCTTGGAGATGTGCCTGAGGGGAGGAGGGTTTGTCCAGGGTGAACAAACAGGCTCTGGTCCTGCGCTGCTTCCTTTACCCACCACTGCCCCACTCAGGAGGGGCTCCTGGGGGCCAGCCTGCGTCTTCCTGAGGAAGGTGGGCTCATGTCTCTTAGACTGGCAGCTCCACCAGGACTGGGAGATGCCAAAGAGCAGGCAGGAGTGACATTCGTCCCCAAGGCCTCCCTCGGCCTCAGACCTACGACGTGAGTTCTTCCTTCTCTCTTTTTACCCAGAGCAGTTGAGCACTGAAGATGCAAAGAGCAGAGACTGCCAAACCCAGAATTAAAAAGGTTTCTGTAAATATTTTATTTTTCCATAGTTTTAGATCAGAAAGAAGCATTTGGTAATAAAAATAACAGAGAATTATGTTCCTGGGTCCCCTCCGGTGTGCGCAGACCTCCCACCTCCACCCTCAGGCTGGCTCCTGGGAGCCCAGCTTCACGCAGAATGCGCCGGGGCTCGGGGTTCGTTTCTGCATCATTAACCTTAGTCTTCTCAACTATTTACACATATGTTACAAGGTAAAGAAAGGTCTCAAAAGAAACTCAGCTTGCGAGGATTCAGTGTTTCGGGAAGCTGCTCACGCAGGGCGGGCTGGGGTGACTGGCACCTTCCCCTCGGTTCGTTTGGAAAAGAAAGTCTGAGGAGTGCCGTGAGGCCTCTTCTTGGGCTGCAGCAGTGGTCGGTCTAGGGGGTGGCCTGCTTGACAGGGGGGCAGGAGTGTGACGTGATGTCGCTGTGCTTGTAGGCGGCCTCATCCAGGTCCAGCACCTTCTGGTTGACCTCTAGCGTCATGCAGCCGTGGTAGAAAGCCGTGACTGGCACCGAGGTCACGGGCACATCTGGGCCAGGGCGGGAAAGAACAAACACCGTGTTAGGAGGCTGAGCTCTCCACCCTGGTGTCCCCCGCCGCAGCGGTCACTGGCACCCTGGGTCCCTCTCAGTCCCTGGACTTCCTCCTCCAGGGCACTATTTCTGCTGCTTCCAGAACATTGCCATCCCGGCCTGGCCACATGCCCACAGGCAAGCGCTGGGCATTTGCCAGTCAGGCTTTGGCAAGAACCCTCCCACCCCAAGAAAATACACACAGATAGTCAAACCAGTTAAATAAATATCTTCTACTCTTGGCCCAAATGAATCATTCATGCTGCAGGGCTCCCAGCTTTCTCTCACCCTCTCCAAAGCTTTGTTTATTAACACTAAATGGAGTTTGTGTCTGGTCGCCAAGACAGAAACCCTGCTATCTGCAGCAAGTGAAAACCTGCCGCTGGGCCATGGGAGCACACGGAGACTGGCTTACATCGCGAGTACCCGGCCTCGGCTCTGTTTTTACCACTTTGCCCTGATCACTCGGTGTATGACAGGCAACACAGGCAAGGACACCCTCCATCTGATGAGAAACAAGTCCCATCTGTCTGTAGGAGGCAGCTGGCCCTCCCTTGACTCAGGAGGGGCTGTGGTTCCTGCGTTCTTTGCAGCAGCAGCTGGGTAACCAGACTCAGGGAGGAAGGCTAGTCCAGGGCCCCGGGGCACCTGACTCCAGCCTGGCCCCCCGTCAGCTGGGCCTTGGCCAGAGCCACTGTCTGGCGCATGCTCAGCTGCGTGTTCCTGGAGGACACAGCAGGGTGGAGGTGGGCTCAGGCCAATGCTTATTCCCAGGGAGCATGTTCTCAACCTCAACTGACAAGCTGGTGCCAATGAACATGAGAGCATCGCAATGCCTCACAAGAAACCTACCTGTATGTTCTCGTGCTCTTAAACAAGAGTCCATCTCAGTATAGAAACTCCCAGGCTCAGTTTGGGGTAAGCGAGTTAGGGATGGTGAGAGCAGCCAGTGTCCCCCCGCCCAGGCTTGCATCCCTCAGAGAGCCCTACCTGGCAGTCCCCCGATAAAGGTGAGCACAGGGCCCTGCAGGTGCCTCTCAAGGACAGCCAGCCTCTCCTGCAGCTCAGCAGGGCTCACTTCACTCTGGCCTTTGGTTCCATCAACCACCAGGGTGGCTCCATCCTTCTTCATGGAGATGGTCACCACGTGTTCTTGGCTGTCACAGACCTTGATCTCCATCAGGGCCAGGGTGACATTCTCCACAGCCAAGACGACCAGCTGCATGGGAGAAGCAGACCTGAGCACACAGGGGTGGGGTGACGCAGCCCTGCCACTTGTACCCTTATGTGCCCTGTCCTGGGCTAGAGGCTTGCTGGTCTCTCCCATGCCCCCAGCCCTCTTTGGGGGTGGGGGTCTCCTGTGGGCCGGTGGGTATCACAGGGAGCCACAAGACAGAGCAGCAAGGGTGGGCAGCAGACACGAATATCCCCGCAGGCAGCTGGGCTCTGCAGCCAGGGGTGCCCCTGCCAGGCAGAGCCCACACTCCCTCTGACTACATGGGCCAGGAACACACTGACAATGCAGAACAGAAACACATGGATCACAAACACACTCTGAAAACAGCAGAAACAGTGTGACAAACACAGGCCAGAAACACACACTGATAATCCAGAACAGAAACACTCCATAGCACAGGCAGGGCCACCTCCCTCTCCGAGCCTGGGTGGTCACCACAGCCGCTTATTCCACACGCCGGGGGGCTGGTATGACCTGTGCCTTGGGGGTGGTGAGTGAGCCCAGGTGTAAACTGAACCGGTTAGCACCTAGTCCTGGTCCACAGAAGATCCTGGCTGCCTGCAGGACAGGCTGACTTAGTGAACGCATGCCCCTCTGGGCCAGCCATGTTTTCCCACTTTGGACAAGGTGAGAGAATAAAACCTATTTCCCACGCCTCTCAGCTCTTCTCTAAGCAAACAGTCGGCCCAAAGACCAGAGGTAGTTGACTTAGAGTGGGGTCAGTACGGAGGGGTGGGGACTGGGTTGAAGTGGACAGGGCAGGCCGGGTCCAGGGGGCCACTGTACTCAGAGCTCTGCCTCTGTCATAGGACTGATGCACTTAGGGGGTCCAGGCTGTGTTCGAACATCTCACTTTTCAAGAGAAATGGGAAATCTGGATTTGTGAGTGAAATCATCTGACTTAAATGTGAGCAACTAAATCAGAGCGTTGTAAGCCGCTGAGCTGGCCAACTCTGTAGGCAGAGAAGGTCACCTCACTGCACAACTGGCCCCAAGGCCCCGGGCCTCCCCAGCCCACAGCGGCTTAGATGTGCAATTATGTCAGGTGATCTGTGTCAACCATGTCCCCAAGCCTGGCGTGGCTGGTCGGGTTCTGCTGAGACGAGTGAGGGTGAGGCAGAGCTTCCGGAGGGAATGGATGACCTGCCCCAGGAAGAGCTGTTGGGGCCCTGAGGGTGGACAGCCCAAGGGTCGCCTGCCAGATGCTGGGGCAGCCCCTCCACCCTCAGGGCAGGCTAGCATGTCACACCTGTTTTTTGAGCTTCTTGGTGGAGTGGTAGTCGACCAGGGCCACGGACAGGGCGACAGTGTGGTCATCACCCACCAGGGCGTACAGCACCCCCGTGTCCGTGGCGGGGCGGATCCGAGCCACCACCTCTATTTCCCAGGTTGTTTCGGTCCCAACGTCCGTAGATGTCCGCTCTGCAATGAAAACAGCACATAAAGAGGCCATACAAACGAGGGAAAGGTAGGAGCGAGCAGAACACGCCAGCAAGAGCTCCCAGCCCTGCCCTGGGCAGCGGAAATGCCGGCTGGGCTGTGGATGCAGCGGGGAAGCCGAACAGTAACTCAGTGCTGAGTGCGTAAGGAGCCTTCACTGAGCAAACAGCCTGCAGCCTGTGTCCTGCAGTCCACAGGACAACGTGGACACTTGATTTGGACTCCAGCCAGTCAAAAGGCACTGGGGCCACCTGAGAATGGCTGCTCCTTCCTGGCTATGGCAGTGTCCTGATCCCCTAAATGCCCCTTTGAGTAACCCCCAGAACGGCCTCTGAGACCTTCTGGGACTGCAGCTGCAGGCGTGCCATGTGCACTGTGGGCACCTCTGCTGGACTCCTTCACGTCAGCTCTTTCCACGGAACGTGCCGGAGCCTCGCAGCCCTTCCTCCTGCTGCCGCCCACCTATGGCTTCCAGGCAGTTCTACAAGGTCGGAAGGACTCTGAATCAGCTATTTAAAATGCAATGCAGATAGTAGCTGCCACCGGCATCATTCCTAGAGACCACGTACAATTTTATAATCTGAGTTGCACGAGGAATGCGTCAGTGGGGTGATTTTTATATTTATATATATATATAATCATATATCAGTGATATATCATGTATAATGTATCTAAATGAAATATGTATATACTATCTCTCTATACCTCACACACAGTCCCAAACACCACGTTTTGGTAGAAAGGGTTTCATCCAGGTCCTCTGAGGACACATACCACCCCATGTTTCCCTGTTATGTTTGAAACATCTGCTGGTGAAGAAGCCAGAGATAGGCCTCTGCCCTCTTGGTTTTTAAGTGTTTTTATCTCACCAGAACCTCAAAGTCCTGAAGAAGGAGCAGGGTTCAGGCAGAACGATGCTGAAGCCGTGTCTGCACACATTCCCACTCAGGATGGGGTGAGTGTCAAGGGTGAATCATGACACTGGTTTGTGTCTCTTCCCTACTGGACTGAGAGTGCCTCAAGTGATTTGTGGGTCCCCTCCCTAAGTAGGGTGTATGTGGTCAGTTCTCTAAAACTGTTCACTGAATGCACAGATTGGAAAAAGAAATATATATATATTTCTCCTCTGTTGCCAAGTTTTCCCTTTATTTGTGAAAGAAGAGAGAAGAGTGTTCGTTCTCTGCCACATCATTTGCCCCTCTGATGATGTTTAACACATGGTTGCTTGTCATTTCGAAGGCACAGGTGCCTCAGGGCTCCTTGGGAGGTTTTCTCAGACACAGGATGGGATCTACCATGCACCCCATCCCACCCCGGGCTTCCAGACCCCAATACCTAGTGCATCTACACTGATTTTGAACTATTAGAGAGTGAAAGAATACAGAACCTGTAATTCCCCAATTAGTCTTTTCTGTGTTATAAAGTGGACATTAATGGTGTAGTTCAAGAGTCACTAAAAATGCATAGAGTTCTAAATAGTATTTGGGCTTTGCTGTCATAGAACTTACAGATCCAAACCACACAGCAAAAATGATAAACAGACTATAATAGGTACAGTAATGAAAGTGTTTGCAAGTCACTGGAGATTATATCTGTGATGTCTTTGTTGTACCATGGAAAATATTTATAATATCAGGTGAAAAAAGAATGAAATGCTTCATATAACACAATTTGATATTAAACATTATAATGATGTCCTAGCTTTGTATGCATAAAGAAAGAGTAAAGGAATAATGTATGTATTATACTAGGAGGTACAATTAGGAATGAACAGTTCTTTTCTCAAAAATACCTTTAACGACATGGCACTGCTCTGACAATTAAAGCAAAGATATGAAGGGGGATGGTGATAAAGGTCCTGAGTGGATGGCCTGCCTTGCTAAGGAGGGAGGAGCAGGGCTCATCTCCTCTGAGCTGGATGGGCCCTCCTTGAACTTGGAGGTCCCACCAGGTGACAGGTGGAGGTGAGGTCTGAAGGATGGAGGAAGCCGCCTGCCCTGGGCAGTGAGCAGGGGGAAGACCAAGTATGGGTGTTTAACCATAAAGGAGTTTAGAAACAGGGAGAGGCTGGGGGCACCCCAGTGGAGCTTCTGCAGGGCAGGAATGGAGAGAGAGGCAGGGCAAAGCCAGAAATGGCTCAAGGAGAGATGGTCATTGCAGCAATTCTGGGATCATGGGTAGCAGTGGGCCATGGAAGAGGGAGGAGGGGAAATTCCCAGAGAGCCTGCCTGGGCCAGGGTATAGGCCAGGAGCCATAGGGATGCAGAATGCACCCACCAGAGCTGTCAGACAGAGAAGGCTCTGAACTGGGTCCCATGGGCAGGTTCCAGGGCTCTTGAGTACCCACCAAGAGAGTTTGTACAATTCTGAGCATGTGTTTTCTGGGGCCACAATATATGGCTCTCTTTACATTCTCAAGCTCCAAACCACTCAGGTCCATGAACTCAGGCACAGTGACAAATAAAGTCTCCAGCAAGGATATGCTCACGAAACAAAGGTTAAGTTAAGAAGATTGGGAGAAAATCTTGCGAGTCCAGAACTGAACAACAGAATTTCTCTGTCATCCACCACCCATCCAGATCATGCATACCAGCATCCTCAGAAGAGTGTTTCTATTGGGTTGGCCAAAATGTTCCTTTAGTTTTTTCCATACGATGGCTCTAGTAGCACTCTTGTCTTTAATTTCATTCGGAATGGTTTTGCTAGATTGTATTGTGGCAGCTGTCATATCAGTGGACACTTAAAAAACACCAAATAGAACATCAAAAGTGGTGAATTTTGTGCAGCCGTTTTAATATTAAAGGTGGAAGAACACATGCAATATTTTTGGCATATTATGCTTTATTATTTTAAGAAAGGTAAAATGCAACTGAAACACAAAAAAAGATTTGTGCAGTGTATGGAAAAGATGCAGTGACTGAACATGTCAAAAGTGGTATGCCATTTCTTGGTATTACTGACATTTTGGTCAAATAATTCTTTGCTGTGGGGCTGTCTTATGCATTGGAAGATGCTTAGCAGCACCCCTGACCTCTGCCTACTGGAAACCAATAGAGAGAGAGATAGATGACATACTCAAAGTATAAAAGTCCAGTTATTGGTGACAATGAAAAATGTGTCTTATTTTATGGAAAAAAACATACAGACCTCTTGGCCAACCCAGTAGCATTGGGCAATCGATAATACAATTTGGAATGTTAATTCATTTCATACAAAGTTTACGTTTAAATGAATGCTCATTTGTCAGTATGTTAGGATTGTTTTCACTGTACATTGTCACTAATTTGATAATAAAAGGAAACAGATAGATGCATTGTGTTGTGTTTTAAGAAATTATGGGCCCTGCTTTCCTGAAGTCAGAAGGGCCTCTGGGCCCACCCCTTGTGGCTTCCTAGACAATCGCTACTGATGGACAAGGGATTCCCAGCCAACCTCAGGTCCAACCCCTCACCATTCCCACACACACACTCAGCGTGTGCAAACAGCATTCAGAGCCCCGAGCTGGCCACACCTGCCTCCCCTCTAATCTGCCCATCTTCCGCCTTCTTCCCACTAGGTGTAGGGACCACACACAGTCACTTCATATTCCTTTCACCTGTGTTTTTGTCCCCTAGGTCTAAGTGAAAAGCTCCTTTGTTGTTTCCAACACTGGCTCAGTGAGCCTCAATGCTTTTGAGAATGTCAGCCTTCCTAGCAGTACTGCAGGGCTGGGCCACTGGTTTCTGTGTCGGGGTCCCCCTAGGAAGGTGTTGGGGCATGGAGCCCCGCACACGCCAGGCCAAGCCTGTAACACCTGACAAAGCTGGGTGCATACAGGCCCCGATGCTCCATGGGGGTGGGGGGTGGGGTAAGAATCTGGCCTTGAAAATATTCCACAGGTCCTTTGAAGTCTGAACCTGTAACCTAAACTTCCTAGACTTAATTGTTGCATCCGCAGCAAATGTTAAAACCTCCACCCACATGTAATCTCACCCTCCCTAAAACTATATCAACCACCTGGAGTTCTCAGCATCATCTTATCTAAACAAATCCCTTCCTTTTGGATATTCTTCTGTGGTGATGAATTGTAGTGTGTTAGTGCACCCTCCAACCTTGTGTCATCAATAAGAACCTTTGAAGGTAAGAAGATGGGGCCTTTGTCATTCAGACACTGGTCAGCCTTCTCTCCCCTAGCACAAGCTGCCTGGGAAGTATTTATTTCATCCTCAGCACTGAGGGACGGGGTCCCTCACATCTCTGCTCATCCTAGATGGTCTCTCCTTCTCCAGTTCTTCACTTTCTTTTAAAACTTGAGTGCACTGGAATCCTCGAGGCAACGACAATATGATTTTTAGTTACTGCCCCTTTTTATTCCTCACGAGTCAGTGGTGATGGCAACGTTAAGTGCATTTTAGGAGCTTCTCCGTCTACCCAGACAAACCTAAGCTTATGTTGTCTCAGAACCTGCAGAGCACCCCCTTAGAGCCTTCTCATCCCACCCAGCCTCCCCATCTCAGCCACCACAGCACCGGCAGGGTGGCCGTCTTCCCTCCATCTGTTATTTCTTCCTCACGGGCTAACTCAACACAGGTCTATAGGCCGTGTGCCCTCACCCCACGACCTCTGCCCCATGGCCCGTGGTGGGCCCGGCTTATCCTTGACATTGTCACCTAGGTAAGGAGCTATTTCCTGGTTTTCCTGTTGTTTCATGTATATTGGTTTAAAGTACAGCCAC
Source organism: Noctilio leporinus (assembly GCA_004026585.1). Taxonomy (NCBI): domain Eukaryota; kingdom Metazoa; phylum Chordata; class Mammalia; order Chiroptera; family Noctilionidae; genus Noctilio; species Noctilio leporinus. Next base: position 49,237 of record PVIW01004965.1, on the reverse strand, counting down.
AGCCATCCCCATAGGAGCCAAGACTTACCGTAATTGAGGCTGTAGAAAGCAAATCCGGTTCCAGGGTAGAAGGACCCTTTCTCTATCACAGAGAAGCACTGCATTTTTGTGTTCATTTTTACCGTTTCTTGGATGGTGGTGTCGTCACCATTCATCAAGTTCCAGCTCCTCATACAGCCATCGAGGCGCGGGTTTATCTGGGAAGACAGAGAAACCCCAATGGCTGCCTTGGAGCCACCCAGGCTCCCAGATACCACGAGGAGAGGCCACATGGCTGGTGCCAGCCTCGTCAGATGAACAGGGTACCCTCTGGGCTTGGGCATGTGGAAATCTACTGCAAAATGGACAAATCCTCCTTACGGAGGTTATTTATGTCACAAGAGGGTGCGGTACTTGACAAATGACTCACTGTGGGATACCTCTGAGTGAGTCTTTTTCTATGCAAGATAAGGAGACCCCCATGTCATGTAGTGACCCCACCTGCTCTGTCTGCATCAGGTGTCCGCACTCACAAAACGGAGTGGAAAGCACTGAGCACCCGCTGAAGGGACATGGGATGCGGCAACAGCAGGTGTGCCTGGTATTCTTACCCGGCATCCTCAAAGCACCTGTGGAGGCAAGCCCAGGGGCCGGAAATACTGATTCAAGCCCAGCCATCCACTTTCTACATGGTTTTGAACAAATCAGGGCACCACAACTTTTATCTGTGAAGTGAGGAGGCATAAGGAGTGTAAGTGGTAACTATGGGACAGAAGCCCTGGAACGGGGGTCTGATCCTGGAAGTGGTGTGCAGGGTGTCCCTCCTCTACCCCCTGGAGGGAAGGTAGTGCTGATACCACCCACTGCTGGGAACACCAACACACTCATGACTCATTTTCATACTGGGTGTGGATGTCATCGTCACAATGTCAAAGACTCTGGCCACTGACGGCAGAATGCTGGGAGAGGGACAAACACAGATGGAGGCAAAGGCGTGTGGTGCGGGGAAGGGTGAGAAAGGGCAGGAGCAGCACTGACCTCCTCACTGGGCCTTTTTCCCCGAAGAAATCCTGGGTAGGTTAACAACCCAAATATTCTTGGGGACTGTCCCAAAAAAAGCTGACTGCTTTTTTCACTAAAGACTAATTTCATTGTGTTTTAGCTCCACCGCAAAAATAGACATTTTTACGATTAGTTCCGATGAAAACACAAACGTGTCTCATGGAAGGAGGCAGGGAGAGTCATGACACACGTTGCAGCTGCTGCCTGGTAACTTCAGGGAAAACTTGACCTTTCTCCGGGTCCTTTGCCAAACCTGATTAATGCTAAGTGTGTGACAGCTCCCAGCAACACCATGTCTTCGGACCCACCCCAGGTTCTCACCCCAGGGACTAAAGGCGGCACTTACAGGCTGGACAAGGTTTTTCTCTTTGAAGGGGATGCCCCCCACGGTAAGGTTCAGGTGGTACAGGCCTCTGTCCTGCTGAAACAGGTCCCCGGCCACCACAATCTTCATAACAGACTCCTTGTTCACCTTGATGACCAGATTCTGCTCTAGCTCCTCGATGGATATCTGAAGAAAAGCAGCACTGTGAGAGGGGGGCGTGGACTCTCTGAGCACCACCGCCCCACTGAGTCAGCCCTGATGTCGCTGCTTCCCATTTTGGTCCTTTTTGTTCTTTGCTGTACACAGCTGAAGGCAGAAAAGCACATTTTATTTCTAAATCTCCAATACTTAACTCAGTACCTGGCACCCACTGAAGGCTGAATGAACACATGAGTTTGTTCTAAAACTTTCCATTCTTTTCTACTTTTTATGTAGCCATCGATTTTTAAATCAGTCATTTTATGTACTGTGTGTCTTCCTAATCTTCTAAAAATCTATCATTTTCCTCTTCGGCTAATGTTGGGTCTCAGTTTGGTTGGAAGAATGTGGTGTCTGTGTCGGGGCTGCGGCTGGGGGCAGGCGGCTGGTTAGAAGTAGTAGAAGAGGAAGAAATCCCTGATGACCAGTTCGTGTCTCAGGGTGCGATGGCAGCTATGTCCTTTGACAGGTCATGCTCCCTTCAGGTCTCTCACATCAGGGTGCTGTCCTCCAACTGCACCCAGGGCCCCTCATGCCTCACAATCTTGGAATGGAACACCTGCTTCAACCCCGGGGCTGCTTCCTTCCAGACTTATTTTACCTGCAGCTTTGCTGTTTTGGAGATACTTGCACTTTAAGAGGTTTGGAAAGAGGGAATTAAATAGTACTTAACAGGGTGGAAATATTAGCAAATATCTACAGCACTTTTATTCACAGAGGCCGGGTGAAACTTTCCATTTTATCTTCCCTTCTAAAGGAAAAGAGAATGCTTTTCTCATTTCTCTTTCAAATGTTTACTTTTACAAGCCTGCTTCCAAGTATGGAGCCTCCGAATTATGGGAGGGAAGCCTGCAGCATCACAGGCTATTTCGCTCCAGGCCTTGGGAGTTCCAAAGCCAACATCTGGTGGAACAGCTGCCTCCAGGTCAGGTCTAACTAGGCCATTCTCCATAAGAGGCACCAGAATGTGAGTACGCCTTGATTTCGGCAGGAACAGAGCAGACTCCAGCAGCCAGAGCCCAGGACGGTGTCGGCGTGTCATATCTGACCCTGCCTCACACTGACAGATGGGTTTCTGGAGCCTGGACAGGCCACGTGGAGACAGGAGCAGGTGCCTGGACCTGGATCAGGGTTTCTCAGCGCATAAACAGTCTGAATGAAGGGCTCTCCACATGGGACATCCTGTGCCCTGGAGGGTATCCAGCAGCCCCCCTCTGGCTTCAACCCAGTGCCAGGGCTCCCCACCCCTCCGAACTGTGCCTCCAAATCCAGCCAGATGTCCCCTGGTGGAATCACCCCTGTTGAGAATCATGGCTCTGGAGGTGGCAGCCACACTGATTGATCACATGAGGAGGCAATGCCCCATCTGTAATCGAGGGGACAGAGGGCCTGTCCTGCCATGTGCAGTACCCACTAAACTGTTCGGTGCATGAGTAACTGCCAAGGCCTGCATCCCAGGAGACCCCAGCTGGCCCAGGAGGGGCAGTGGTGGCCGCTCTCACCGTCTGCCACATGCCATGGTTGATGAGAGGCCCACTGCTGGTGACACGGGAGACTTCTCCGTAGTGGAGCTGCAGTTCCAGCCGGCCAGCCCGCAGGCCCAGGATGATCCAGTTGTTGCCTTGATGGTCTCCAGCAAAGAAGAGGATGCCTTCGGGGTCGTAGGTCCTGAAGTCAAACTCGGCCAACAGCCTGGGTCCCGGCACCGAGAAGGAGACTGATTACCCGCAGGTTGGTGGCCCTGGCCACCTTCCCTGGGAGAGTTCCAAGTGGCTTTGGGAAGAGAAGCAGGGATGCAGGCCAAGCTCCCCACAGGCACCCAGAGCAGAGTTCCTATGGGAGGGGTCCTGCTGGTGCTGACCCAGAGCCCAACACTAAAACTACTGTGGCCACATCTGTGCCAAGACTGAGCCGATGGCCAGGATGGTCAGGACCAGTCTAGGTGTCAGCCTGGGGACATGGAGGAGTGGAGCCCTCAGACAGCCATTTCCCGGGAGCCCCGCTGGGTTAGCTCTGCTCTGTGCGAGCCATTTCCTCACCTTGTGGGCTTCAACCTTTTGAAGCGCAGCCTGATCACCGGTGTCCCGCTGAACATGCGGCCCAGGTACAAGGACTTGATGCTTTTGGCCACATTGAAAGAAACACAGGGCAAAATGTCCTGTCGGAATGAGAGGGGGTGCAGGTCAGGCAAGGCAGGCTCTGTCTCTCCCCATGACACCGCCCCACCCTGGTACACCCGTAGGCAGAGCGTGAATGTCACGGCTGGGTTCTTGCTGAGACCCCGCAGTTCTGTGATAACCCACCCAGCAACCCAGCCACGTGCGGGGACCTGCAGGTGAGGCCCATGTGCGCCTCCCCTAGACCGTGGGCTCTGCTCTTACAGAAAAGCATCGTGAATAATAAAAAATAAACTACAGATACTGCAGAACAAATGAAATATGGAGGCCACAGAGACTACCGTTTCTAGAAAGATGTTACCCAGTAACGTTTTTTACCCTGATGTCCTAGGGGCGATTGTTAACACATTAATTAGTGTTTTGCTTGCCAGAACTTGTGTGTGTACTTCAGTTGATTAGTTAGAGCATTTTTCTAGGTTTTGTGTTAATTGTCTTGGCATGTATTTCACTTAAAAAAAATCTTCACGGATAATAATACGGTAATTGTGATTTTTAAAAAAACTGTCAGTTACGGCCTGGCTGGTGTGGCTCTGTGGACTGAGTTGGCCTTGAACCAACGTGTCACTGATTCAATTCCCAGTCAGAGCACACGCCTGGGTCGTGGGCCAGGTCCCCAGCTGGGGGTACGCAAGAGGCAACTAACTACACACTGAGGTTTCTCTCCTTCTCCTTCTCCCTCCCTGCTCCCTCTCTAAAAATAAATAAATAAAATCTTTACAAAACCCATCAGTGAAGCAGCATTTAAGGATTCAAGCTCCTGGAAATTTACGTTTACCAAGTTAAATGAGTCGGGTATGTTTTTATTTCCTTTGCTTCTCTGGTTACTGGAAGCTGCTCTGCACTGCCGTCTCCCCGATGCCCAGGGGGAGCAGCGGGTGGTCAGGGGCCGGTCAGGGGCGCCCAGCTCAGGACCCGCGAAAACACGCGGGTGCGAGGAAATGTTCATCCCTGAGCAAAGGAGTCACGTTGCAGATCCACACCACCTGGTCGGTCCTGGGGCAGGGCGTTGCTATGGTAATCTCATAACTACAACCACATGCCTGGGATGGAACCTGTCTCCCACCCCACATCTCCCTGTGCCCCAAGTACGCCACGCCTTCCCGCAGAAGCGTTTCTCCCAGCAAACCTTCCCACCAGCTGCTAAGGGGCTGGAAAGGAGCCTGCTTGGGCAGCCCAGCCACACCAAGGGCAAGGCCAGAGTCCCGGCTACAGGTGGGGAGCTACCTCGCAGGTGTTCATGTCCTGGGACAGCTTGAGGCCCCCTCGTCCGTTGCAGTGGCAGGAGTAGGTCCCCGGGGAGTTGACGCAGGCCTGCTCGCAGCGCCCCTCCGCACACTCGTCCACATCTGCCGGCCACAAGGGAAACGTCCGCAACCTCACTTGGAGCCACTGCACTCTCTCCGATCACACACGCGGCGTGCTCAGTGATCCTGGATTCTAGACTATGTGACTCGGGAGGCACTTGCCCCTGGACCCCCACCCTCAGAGCTCCCTCCCTGGCCCCCGAAGCCTTGCTAGGCACCCAGGCCTGCCAGCCTCGGCCCTCCATGCCCTCTTGGCCCTTTCCAGGGGAGCAGTTACTGTACAAGGTGAAGGAGGATGTTAGGACAAACGGAGCCCACCACACCCTACCCGTCGGCGAACAAAGCAAGACTGTGCAATGCTTGTTCTGAAGGTTCCAGGGCAGATTTGTGCTGCGGACAGAAGCCCCCAGGGTGGATGAGGGGCTTGAGGGACAGGTCTGGAGGGGACTGAGACCACCCTATCATCTCCCTCAAGTGTTGGGCAGCCACCAGGGCACCAGGGAAGGAGCTGGTGAGAGAGAACATTTCTCTGTGCTTCCGGAGGACAAGGCTGGGACTAACTAGGGAAGCAAGAGCTCAGAGGCCTGTCCCCAAATGCAGAAGGACACTGAGGCTGGACAGGAGCCTGATGCCTCAGGAGCACAGGGGTCTTCTCTTGTGGAATCCTCCCTCTGTGGCAGGTTGGAGGAGGCGCTCAGTTGCATCAAGAAGCACAGGTGTGTGGTACATACAAATGTGTGAGATGTGTGCACGTACCAACATGTTTACGTGTGTGCAGTGCATGCATGTGTACGTGTGTGGTTCCCGCGGCGGCTGGGGTGGGTACCTCGGCAGACCTTCTCCTGGAAGCTGAACTCGTAGCCCTCATCGCACACGCAGGAGTAGGAGCCCGGCAGGTTCTTGCAGCGCGCCTCCCCGCAGGCGTCGGCATCTGCGCATTCATCTATGTCTGCAGGAAACCCAGAGGACTACAGCTGTGTTCCAGGCTGACAGGGAGGGTGCAGCCGGCCTAGGCCCGCCCGCAGCGAGCCAGAAATTGACTGCCATCAGGTCGCAGGTGGAGAGCAGGCCCCGCGGGGCACCCTTGGTCCCAGGCTCTCCTGGCCCTGCCCCTGCCCTCTTCACCCCCATCCTCCTCCTACCCTCTCCTGCCTGCCCCCTTTCTTCCGTCCACTGGACTTTACAGCTCAGGGCCCGGGAGTAGGGGCTGAGGATGGAGGGAATTTTTGATTAGGGTCTCGATTGAGAAGGTCAATTTTGACACTGGACAGAGGTGTGCACAGGTTGTTTAGTTTAAATAATTGCAGCACGGGAAGGTAAAAAAGTAACTCCCAGAAGCCTTTGGAGCTTCTGTCCCACCCAGCATCCCTGGAGCCCCTCGCGCCCCTCTGGGCACCTGGACTTGTCTGTCTACTCACTGGACTCTGTCCATTGGAAATCAAACAGCCCAGTAATGACCCATCCTCAAGGCTCTGTCCACATGTTTCCATCTACTCTGCCATTTCGGCAACCACAAAGTAGACAAACCCTGCAGTTAAAAACCCATTTCCTTCAGCAACAGAAGCAATATCTAGAAAATGCAGTCATTACTTTTAGAAAGTGTGCGTGTTGGTTCAAATAACGTGATTCCTCAGATGGCAACAGAAAACCTCACATCGTAAAGCTTTGCAACTACTCGCCATTTCTTTACAAGGGTAGTTTACCAACAAACACGGGCTTTCAGACATGAAAACACACTGCTCATGGATGCAAGAGTGAGCCAACACAAACAGTGTATGTTCCCCAACAGGAAGTGTGTAAAACTGCTGGCCTGCCCTTCATCAGTATTGATCTCCAGTGATGTTTCTGAACCTGGGACTTCATTTCAGGAGTCAGGCTGGCCAACCCCATGTCTGGGACCTTACAAACCTGGCGTCCCTCAGCAAATGCATGGTGAGTTCAGGCTGGCATCTGCTGCACGGGGACACTGGGCACCGTCCCCAGGAGCAGGGAGGGGGCTGCTCTTCTGGGAGAGCACCGCGTTCACACAGGGGCCGCCCTGCTGCTGTGTTGGAGTAGTCGCCCAGCACAGAGGATGGCTTATCGGGGCCAAGTCTGCCTGCAGCAGATACTCTCCTGCTAGAATGTCAAGGCCACCCTGCAGGCTCTACCAGCCTTCACTGCCTCCACAAAAGCTTCTGATCTGGGAAGACCATCAGCCCCTTGACCTTCCTGATCAGCAACCAAGACAGCATCTAGTGACAGGTCCCCACCGGCCACTAAGGCTTTGATGTTGGGCAGAGGGGCCACAGCTTGCTTTTGCTGGCCACTCCAGAATGCCCCAGACAAGGGTCCTTAGGCCCTAACTGCTCAAGAGCCCCTGGAGGCCCTGCTAGACCTGAATGGCCCACCCTCAACTTTCTGACTCATATGGCGGGAAGGACCCAAGAGACTGCCTTGCTCCTAAGTCCCAGAGCACCAGGGACTGTCATAGCAGCACCAGAGAATAGCCTGGGACTGGGATTCCTCTCCTGACTGGAATCTGTCCTTGCCATGTCCCAGCAGACCCAGCCCTGGGCCATCTCTTCCCCACAAGCAGCAGCAGCTGGAACCCCAAATTCCACTGTGTCCATTGTGACCCCAAGTCATCTCACTTTCTTCTCCCAGACCAGCCGCACTGCTGCAGAGCGTCCTGCAACGCTGCTCGTGGAGCTGGGGACCCAGACTCTGCCCCAACCCCTCTCCTTGGCGCCTCCATGACCTTAGCCGTTTCCACTCCTTCCTCCTCCCTCCTCAACCCTCCTGACACCCTGCCCATTGAAGATGCCCCCTTCTAACTGTTAACCACAGAATGCAGTGACTTGGGAAAGCTGAGCGTGAGCAAGCCCAGTGCCCAACCCCAGAGTGTGTGCTGCGGCCAAGAGACCCTGAAACAGGTGCTGACCCCCTCGTCCCGTGGGGCCCTCCTCTGCTTCTCCCCTTAAGAGAAGAGCCAGCCCAGCTCGCCGGCCTGCCACACAGCCTGAGGCTGCCCAGGCCCTCCCTGCAGACGAAGAGAGACGGTGGGGAGTCCTGAGCCCTGGACTCAATAGCCCAGTGCCCCTTTCCCTATGTTTCCCAGGGAAAGTGCTTGAAGCAGCGATTCAGGGACCCCTGCTTTCCTGCCTCCCAGCATCCAAGGAGGACATGATGAAAGATCCGTCTCTTCCATGGTTCTCATTCCTCAAAGCAGCCTGTGCCTTAGCCTGCTGTCCCAAGGTCCAAAAAAGGCATAGGGATGGCGGAGGGAAGGGAGCTGTGTGAGGGCCAGGATCTGCAGGCACACCCTGAAACCAGGCATGAGGGTGGGCCTCCTGCCATCACACTAACGACTAATCAGTCACGGCAATTTGGTCACTTTGGGGTCTTTCCAGAAGGTTAAAGCAGGGCTCCCTCTGCAGTATGCACTGCCTGGGGGTGTCCAAAGAACCCGGTAGAGAGCTTCACCTCGGCACCTGACAAGGAGTCTGGGCAGCCTGCCAACCCATCTGCACCACCGGCTCTCGCCCTCCCCTGTGGCTGGAGGTGCACCAGACATAAACCTTGAGTTCAAGAGCTCCTGCTCTGCAGGTAGGGTCTTCGAGTATGCATGAAACACTTCTGCCCCACAACAGCCGTGTCCTCAGTTGCCCTTAAAGACAAGGACACGTCAGCTGGGTGCAAGGACATTTCTCAGGTTGCGACGCAGGTGGGTCTACTAGCCAAGCTGACAGAGGGCTGCTGGTCTCAGGTTGAGGCGGGCAGATGAAAGGGAAACACATTGCTCTGTGCGCTCAGGTGAACTCTGTCATGTGGATGCAGGAGCGGCTCCCGAGTCATCAGGGATGGGGCCCCCACTGTGGACCAAAGTGGAAGCTGTTTTCCAAATGGGGAAAGTCACACTTATCCTGATTCAGAGATCTGCCCCGTGATGCCTGACGCTGCTTCTCCCTGAAAACTGTCTGCCCCGTTTCCTGGCTGCTGGCAGCACTGAGAAACATGCCCAGACTCTCAGGGATGCTGAAGCCAGACAGATGTTAGCACACCTGGATCGGAGGGGGGGAGAGAGAAGGAAGCTGCCCCCGGAAAGTGGGGTGCTGCTCCTGTGTAGCCCACGGTGGCTTTGACCAGGCAACACCACAGGCTGCTCAGGAGAGAGGAGGGGGCCCCTGGTCACAGCATCCTTCTTGGGCTCGCCCAGGGTGCTAGGCCTCAGGGAGCCCCAGACTGGACCGCAAGCAGGAGAGGGTGTGGGCTGCACGGCTGCCTGCTGCTTTACTCAGAGAGCAGGTCTTTCCAGGGAGCGCACTGGAAACTGGGCAGGGAGGGGCCCCAGCGGAGGGAGCAGGGTGTGGGTAGAGAGGCGAGACCCTGGGTCGGAGCCTCTCGCCTGTGCCCCTTGATGTCCGAGCTCCGAGCTGCACAGGCAGGAGGCCCCGCCGCTGCACCCCTCAGCGGGCAGTGATGGTGGGCCGGCCTCGTCCACAGACAGTGAATCACCCTGTGCCACGGCGGTGCTGGGCAGCTCCCCCTGGCTGTTGACATGCCGTGGCATGTGCTCCTACTTCAGGACAACCTCCTCCCACCTCCCCTCCCTTCCAGAAGCTGAAGAAGCCTCCAGAGCCAGCCGCCTCTTGCAGAGGAGCCGATGTGACTGCCAACTTCAGCAACTTGGCAATTGCAAAAATAAAAGAGGGGAGGAGCAGAGAGGGGAGAGGTGGGGAGGTGAGGAGAGAGGCTGGGGAAGCCCGCGGGTCCCCGATCTGGGGCCTTACCTCGGCAGGTCCTGCTGTCCCGGGAAAGCACGTAGCCACTGTAGCAGGCACAGTGGAAGCTGCCCGGCTTGTTGTAGCATATTTGGTTGCATCCCCCATTCTTCTGGCTGCATTCGTTGACATCTGGGAACACACAGGACACAGGGGGACTTGGGGGAGCCCAGAGGCGACACACAGCCTGCCTCGAGCAGGTGGCCACGATTGCGCGTCCATCCCCATTGCAGCCACCGTCAGATCATGGGCAGGAGGGCACAGGGACAGCGTCTGTGCAGGGGTGGTGACAAGCCACGGTGCCAGCTCTGTAACTCAAGTGTGCATGGGAGAGGGGCGGGATTTGGAAAGTGCCAAGGACAGACACCGTGGGCAGCCACAAAGCCCCAGTTCAGTTTGGCCAGGCTGAGCGGCCCTCGCAGACCCCCCGTATGTAGGCAGGGCCTCCGGTTCAGCTCAGCTGCCCCAGGAAGGACCCACCAGGAGGCCCTGAGAAGGGACAGGGCTCTCGGTCACGCTGAAGGGGGCCTGCCTGAGAGTCCTAACCAGGTACCAGGGGACCTTTCTTGCAGCTTCTTTGCTGACACTGTGCAAGTGCAGATTCAGGGAAGTTGGAGCGGAAAGCTAACTGCTTCGCAGTGGCTCCTTCCTTTGGTCCAGGCTTGTTCTCGGACAGGAACCACCCCCCTCCCCAGTTCAAGGAGCTGACGATAGCTTCTCGAGCTGGACAGGGCCCCTGTCCCACGAGGCAAAAGCAGGGCCTCCAGGACTGCTTACACATTCTCCCTGTTGGGGTGACTCTTCTGATGAGCCGAGGACGCCCTGCTTGCCCGTCTTCCCCCTCCTCACCTGGGAGCTGAGTGGAGGCTGGTCAGTGAGGGGCTTAACCCCATGGCAGCCTGCGGGCACGTCCATGCCTCCCCGCTCCCGCCTCAGCCAGCACAGGCCAGCACAGCGGTGGCCCCAAGTAGGGCAGGGAGGGAGCTGAGGCAGGGAGAGGACACAGCCTCTCCAGCTTGGGGGCCTCTTGGTGGCCCTGCAAAGAGGTCCCAACAGGCACACCCCCCACCCTGGTTCCGTGGCTGCGGTGATCTTACCTTTGTCACAGAGCCGTCCCGCCCAGCCAGCTTTGCACTGGCAGTAGAAGTTGCCCATGAGGTCCTGGCAGACTTGGGTCCCCTCCTTACTGCAGGGATTTGGAGAGCACTGGTCAGGCAGGTCTGGGGGGAAAGGAAGGAGGTAACTTTGCTGAGTTGCTCCCAGCCAGCTGGGAGGGACCCCGTCACAGATGTCCTCTCTACGGAACCAGATGGCCACCTCTGGGCAGCAGTAGGCCCACAGGACAGGCTGGCCAGGCCTCCAGCTGGTTCCAGGAGGGAGCGGTCACCCACGTGTAGGGCTAGGGGGTTGCGGTCTTGGCCCCCCTGGGAGCGAGGGAGGACAGCAGTGGGCCTGGCTCAGCCCCATGAGCTCGGACCTCCCAGGGGGCAGGTCAACAGAGCCCTGCTGACCTCAGGGCCTTCCAGGCAGGTGAGGACATTCCCCCATCCCCCGTGGACGTGCCCGTCCTCTCAGGCCAGGCCTCTGCCCACTTAAATCTGAGCCCATCCACCTCCACCAGCTTTCTCTCTACTGGGCTTGGCCTCTGCCGGAGGCTTGGCGAGAAACAAGCCTTGACACCCACTTTTCTGCCATCACCACCCAGACTGCAACACCGTGTTGGGCCTCAGCACGCTGTGAAGAGGCCGGACTGCACTGGCCTGAAGAAGGCTTCTGTCCACAGAGACGGGAGATGGCTGAGACATTTCTGAGAGGCCGGAGAAGCCCTGAGTGGGCATGCTCAGATCGGGGAGGGACACAGGCGGGCCTCGGGGAACAGCAGGCCCTGCCTTCACCGCTGTCACCTTTTAAGACTCCCATCCAGGGCAGCCGCGTCCTGACGCAGCCCGCTCCAGGCCCAGAGCCCACACTGACCTCCTGCCCAGTTCACACGGGAACTGACAATCCTGTCCAGTTCGCACAGAAAGCACCACAGGATTGCCTGCTCCTAAACGGCCCTCCCTCTTCCCTCATTTAGAGCTTTTGTTCCTTGAAGAATCTATTGATGACCGCTCACGAGCCTGCAGACATCAAACATTTCCCAGCGACTGTTGTTTGCCTATTTCTCTTCTCTGCCAGTCCAAGGTGAACAAGCCTTATCCAGCCCCTGATCAGCAGCACGAGGTCCGTGGCTGGGGTCCAACCTGAGGGCCGGGGCCAGCTTGTTCCCAGTCAGAGGGGGAAGGCACCCAGACACCCTCAGCAAACTCATCGGTGCCCGTGTGAGTGGATGTCAGCTGCAGTGACAGCTGACAGGAAAACAGGCTTCTCTTTGTTTTGTTGTTGGTTAAGGGCGGCCAGGTACGTTTCCTCAGCAGCCCAAGACTGTGGTTCCAGGCCAAGTGGCTGTCAAAAATCTCCAGGCCCAGGCAGGTGGCGGGTAAGGCAGCAGTCGGACAGGGCATACCAGGGTCATGCCACCCAGGCCTGGCTCAGACCAGCTACACGGACATTCTTTCTAACACACAGCATCCACTGTCATTCACACCATGTCACCAGCATTGTGTCCAAGGGCCACACCTCCATGTACAGCACCTGAATCAGGTATTGTCACTTCTTAAATTTATGAAGGGAATAAGCCCCTCTTGGGTAATGTGGCAGGTGGGTACATGGTCATCTCACCCCTAGGAACTGGGATGCAGTGGTTCTCCAGCTTTTCCTCTTTGTGCCCACCCCATACAGACATGAGGTCACCATCATCCCACTGCCTGGTCGCCAGGAACAGGCTCAGGCCAATGGGTCCTCCTGCCACTGAAGGGTCTGTCCTGGTATCACACATAGTGTATCACTTTTTCCTTAAAATGACTGACATTTCCAGCCTGACACCAAATTCGGGGACAGCATTTCTACCACAGGGCTTGCTCTTGTCATCACGTTGACTGTGACTTGTGTCTCTGCTGCCAGCGCAGGAGGCAGGTGGTCTCTGTGTTCCTGCAGCTCACGTGAGGCGGAGTCAGTCCTTGTCACTGGCACAGATGCCATACCACTGTGCCCCGAATACCCGCAGCTGCCCATGTGGTCTGGGCACCCTGGGCCTCAGGGACTCTGCAAAACCATGTCTGAAAAACTGGAACCCATGAGTCTCTCATTGCCTTTTTCTTATGACCTTTCCCTGGCACACCTCAGCATGGGCTTGCTCTGCGCGATCAAAGCCAACAAAACATTTGTGACTGTAGACCGAACACAACATCTCCCATATTTCTGAGACGCGACACAGTTGTTTTTGGCAGGAAGCTGTAAATGCCTCCTACTGGTGAGCAAGTAGGAACCGGGTCCAGCGATCAGAGGAATTCGGTCGTGCAATGGTGGTATCATTCACACACTCCTCTGGCTGCTTTCCATGCTCGCTGTAAGGAGGGTTATCCTCTGGGGGCAGACAGGAGGGGGAGGGGGAGGCCAGCCTTTTGGTGGCAAGGAAAAGATGATCACTTTGAGGCTATGACTTTGATTTTAACAATAGTGGATAACCAAAGCACTCAGCTATACACGGCCCGTGACTACCAGAGGAGACTACGTTTAGGAAGGAACAGAGGAAAACAGCATCAAGTGGCCTGAGTTGATCTCACGGACACTTAGGCCTGGAAGGCACGTCTTTGAGGACCGCCTTGAGGACATCTCCAGCCTCGGGACTGAAGATGAAGGGACAAACCGTCTGACTTTGTCTTGGCAGGAAGGGGCTCCGAGGGGAGGAGGTTTAGAGAGATGCAGGTGGGCAGTGAATGCCAGGTCTGGCCAGCATGTGAACCTAAGCAGCTGCTTTACCTGACGTCCCCCACGACACAACACACCTCAGATGGGCCCCCACGGGAGGGTGTCAGAGAGGCGGTGTGAATCTCCACCTGACATGTTGGTTAAAGATTTAAAGTTATTTCAGAAGTACACACATGTACCTTTGGTGTGAAGAGCTGTTAACTTTTTCTAGAATTTGCCTAGAATCCCTAAACCCCCTTTAAAAACATTTCAGGGTCCTGGGGAGTAAGGGGCCAATTCCAGCTTCCACTGATGTGAGATTTTCTAAGAGATTCTTACATAACACCCTCCCCCCAGAAGGAAACTCCCTCAGAGTGCCTTCTGCCAAGATGAAGTCAGGAAAGCAGGCCTGTCCTTTCATCTCTCCGGTCCTGTGGCTGGGCTTGGCCTGGGCCTCCCCATCCATTCTGCCCTGTGAGGATAATTGTCCTTACGGCGAGTACAGAGGCGTGGAAAGGCAGCAGAGTGGCATGTGGGGACCGCAGGTGGGTCAGAGGCAGCTGTGGGTGACCCACAATCCCATGACCAAATTCCGCTGCTCGCTGGACCTGGTCCCTACTTGCTCACCAGTAAAAGGCATTTATAGCTCCTTGCCGGAAACGACTGTGCAGCAAAGGGAGGAAATAATAAAGATCAGGGCTGGGGGAAAAGGTGAAGGAATTAAGCAAAAACCAAACCAAACCAAACCACAAACAAAAATACAGCCTCATAGACACTGACAATCAGAGGGAAAGGGGCGTGGGGGAAGTGGAAGAGGGTAAAGGGGGACAGACAGTGAAGGAAGGCTTGACTTAGGTGGCCAACACACACTACAATACACAGGTGATGTACTGTGAAATCGTGTACCTGAAACCTGTATAATTTTATTAGCCAATGTCACCCCAGTAGGTTCAATAGAAAGGAAACCTCTTCGGAATTAGGACAAACCTGTGCAGGCCCAAGGGCACCCACTTGGCTCCCTACCCCCTGGCCCCCAGCCAGCCTGCAGGGGGCGGCTGGGATGACAGGAGCTGTGCCCTGTTGTCCTGTGTTGGAATGGGAGGAGCCGTTTGGGAGATAAGAGGTTTATCTTGGCCTTGAGACAGCTGTGAGGAAGGAAAGGGAGGAAGGAGCTTGTTTGTTACTGTGGTCTGGAATGTGAAACTTCTGCTGATAGCCAACACGGATGGCTTTCTCAGGTGCTTTTCACTCCCCCTTCCCCAAATTTGAAGGTAACGACAAGTTATAACCTGGACGGTGCCCTCCAATGTGGGGCCCACTGTTCTGACCAAAGAGAAAGTGCAAAGGGATCTTCCCTCACCAGAAGAAGTGGACGTGGGGCTCATCAAGCCTGGCCTGGGCCAGGCAGGGAAACCTGACCTGCAGGAAGTGCACCCGTGTGACGCGGGGATCTGTGAACAGGGGAGGTTGAACATGGGCAGAAAAGTCTGGCGCAGGCCTGGCCTTGTCTGGGCTGAGCATTTTGGCAACGAAAAGATGATCACTTTGAGGCTATCACTTTGATTTTAACAATAGTGGATAATCAAAGCACTCAGCTATACACTGCCCGTGACTACCAGAGGAGACTATGTTTAGGAAGAAACAGAGGGAAACAGCATCAAGTTCTGAATTGATCCCACGTGCACGCAGGGCTGGAAGGACATCTTCGAGGACAGCAAGACAGTGTACATCTCTCCCTTAGCAACAGCCCAACTACCCAGCAGTCTTTACAAGGCTCCTCTACAAGGACAGTCGTGCAATTTGTGCATATCTCAGCTTCAGGGACTGCTTTCGAGCTCTGGAGTCATTTAAGGTACACAGGGCCTCAGTCAGATGACTGAGGAAGAAATGCTTGGTCCCGGGGAGGAAAGCGGTGAGTGACTTGCTCAGGGTCACAGTGGGTCCTGGGCGGGGCAGAGAGACCAGGCGTGGGAGGCAGCTTCCTAATCTGCCAGACACGGCGCTTAATAAGACACCTGGCACCAGCAGCAGCTGTATGAGGTTTTTCCTCTGAACATCAGCTCAGGAAACAGCTCTGGGATTCTCCTTCCTTCCTCATCCCCCAGGCTGCTCAACACTGAGGAGGAAAAGTTGCAGTCCCATTGAGAAATCATCTTTGCTATTCCAACAATTTAAGTCACTTTAATGCCACAAAATCTCTCACATAGGAACAACATAGCCCCAGGATTGTGGTGGCTTCTCTGGGCAAAATCCCAGTGATTTTAAATAAGTGGTATTGGAATGAGGGGGCTGCTATCTGGAGCAAGATGAATACATCCAGATCCAGCCTTCATCAGAAGTTCCAGGCAGAGTACACAGTTAAACATAAAACATTGGAAAACTGTTTTATAATCTCAGAGAACAGTTGAAAACCCAGGAACTAAAACCCAATGAATTTGAATACATTATTATAAAATAAGAAATCAATTTGGCAATTTGATAACAACAACAAATACTAACTAAAAACAAAAAGCCAAAATGATACAAAGCTGAAGGGCTGGCTCCCTTATCTGCCCCAGGGAGGTCATGGGTGCCCCTGCGGAGGCTGAGGTCACGCCTCGGCCCTGAGGGGACAGGCTTGCTCCAGGTCTCCCTCCCTGCACAGCCAAGGGTTTTGGTTTCTCTGAGTGAACAGGCACCTCTGTCCAGGGGTGAGAGGGGAACCTGGGCCGCACAGCAGCACTCTGCTCCCTTTCCACATTTAATCGGCCATTTCCTCTGCTTCTCTGGCCTGAGGCTGGGGCCTGTGATGGGAGCAAGTCAGATGAAGCACGGGGCCAACACATGGACAGGAGGGCGACTAGACATAGCATCCCCACAGAGCCCCGGACAGCCAGGGACCGTGAGCACTTCCGGCGCCGGTCAGCCTTCTAGGCTCCCCCTGAGGTGGCAGGTCTGCCACCGAGTGCAGGAGGAGTCCTGCTGAGTGGCAACTGGCCGTGCCCTTGGAACCTCCATTTTCCTGACCTGTGGAACAGGTGCAGTAAAAATACCAACACCCTGGGCTTGGTGGTAATTAATCGGCTGTACTTGAAAGAGCCTCAGACCAAGGAAGGCCCCGAGTCAGGCTCAGAGGCAATGGCTACACAGTTCCATGCGTGGGTTAAGATCCATCAACAGGAATGTCAGTTCTACTATTTGATAACTTAAAATAACATTAATAATAATAATAATAATATGTATTATGACCCAATGAGGAAACAGCCACCTTTAGTACAAATGGCAAATTTGCAAAATCTAATTTATATGGGACAAGATAAAAAATGTTTTGAAAATACACCAGACTGCGGAAGATGTGGGGTGCACCTGGTCATCCACTGATGGGGGGATGGGGCCAGATCTGTGTCCTAATGAAAAATGAACATAGGTTTGAGTCTGCAGTTCCAGTCCCAGGAATTTATTCTGCAGGTAGATGGGTGAGAGGGAACAAATGTACAACAATATCACTCTGGTTTTGTCTGTAATAATAAAAAATCTTGGAATTGCCTGGAAGCCTACCAATACACATTGGCCAAATAACGCTCCTTATCCCCTGCCCAGGTTGACAGGAACATGGGTGTGCAGCTCTGTATATACTGAAGTGGAAGGTACCCACGGTATCTGGTGGCACAAGTGGGGCTAGAGCAGGTGTGG
Organism: Noctilio leporinus; assembly: GCA_004026585.1. Lineage (NCBI taxonomy): Eukaryota > Metazoa > Chordata > Mammalia > Chiroptera > Noctilionidae > Noctilio > Noctilio leporinus. Next base: position 31,968 of record PVIW01004965.1, on the reverse strand, counting down.
AGTATGCTGCCCTTGACACAGCTCAAACTATATATTCTTAGAACTGGTAGCCGGGACGACCTCTGGGGAAGAAAACAGACTGGTTGACCAAGAGGCAGGCCCAGGGATGTGCTTTTCTCTTTATACCCCTGTAAAAGGTTTAAATTTCACACCATGTGCATTTCCTGCTGATTCAAAACAAAAGCATCCTTGCTTACACAAGACAGTTCATTGACAAGGAAGTAGGCTTCAGGAAGGTGTTAGAACCCCTGACGATAATGGAAATCGTCAAGACTCCTCAAAAACCACAAAGCTTGAAGTTGCCCACACTCTCAGGGCTTTGAGGAACACAGGAAGAAGACAGACTTACTTTGAACGCACTTAATAAAATCTGGGTTTTTCGTGTAGGGAGATCCATATTTATTGATGCAATCTGCAAGAAAAAAAAGAAATGATGTGTCATTCTTCAGCCACAGGAGAAGAACCAGATTTTAGAACTAGTGCAACAGCCTCTTAGGCATCTCTAAAAAAGTCGATTATTTACATTTCCTGGGACACTACAATCCTCCAGCCATAACACAGTTTAGCTTCTGTTAATACACTTCAGCCCTGGTTGGTGTGGCTCAGTGGATTGAGCCCCAGCCTGTGAACGAAAGGGCTGTCAGTTCAATTCCCAGTCAGGGCACATGCCTGGGTTGTTGGCCAGGTCCCCAGTTTGGGGGGCACAAGAGGCAACCAACCACACATTAATGTTTCTCTTCTTCTGTTTCTCCCTCCCTTTCCCTCTCTCTAAAAACAAATAAACAAAATCTTCTAAAAAATACACTTCAACAAAACATTTTAACATTGACCAATAGGTAGCACAGTGCCTCTGGCGAAATGGCAGATTCTGTACCCAAAGAGCATTAGTGCGAACTGTCTGCAGCTTCTCCAGTGGGTCCCTTTGCTCTTGCACAGAAGAATCACCAACAGTAAGTTTTTTGATCTGATAATAGGGTTAAACTTCCATTTCAAGTTGGCCCCTGTTTGGAAACACTGCCCTTAATTTCAAAGTCAATCTGCTTTGGAAAGTCAAGCTGTCTGACATTCTGGACACAGAGTGGCAGTGGATGTTCCACACAAGCATGGGGGAAGGGACGCGAGGCTTAGATTTTGGAGCACAGGCACCCCGGCATGATGTGAAAGGTGAAGTCATGCGGAACAGGTGCTGAGCCACTTTAGCTGGTCCTTCCATAGGTCCCTGGGGCTTCTGCATGCCTAAGAGGACAGTGGCACGGGCAACATATGGTTGGTCCCTAAAGGGTGGGTTCACGAGATAACTGGCCACCCTTTGTCTAGGAAACAAAGCCCACATACCCAGAGAGACCAACAGAGAGCCCGGAAACAGGTGGGTCCCTGGCCGTTCTAGGGCCATTACAGGTCCACTTTGCTTGTTGCCAGGTGTGGACCTAGAGAAGGTGTCTGCCTCTAAGGGGAGATAAGGCCAAGGGAACATTTACCAACACACACTTAAACAATTAAAAAGGAAGACTGGAATACATCTCGTTATAAGGGATATGCATCCAAAAACATCTTAAAACGGCATTAATTAAAGGAGCAGCTCTCAGGGGAATCCAGAGCCTCTTTCAGGTTGTCAGGGAGGTCAATGACATTATGCTGGTAAGACTCAGCTGTCACCTGTCCTTTGACTCTCATTCCCTCCCCAGTGTATAGCAGAGCTTTCCGGAGGCTACCCTACACACCATGACATCCCCACTCAATGGCCAAGAGAGTATTTGCTTATGTAATCCTGTTGTTCAAATTAAATTTAAAAAGTTTTTAATGCTCTCAGTTTTAGTTAATAGCATGGTAAATATCAATAAATACAGCCCACATGAATGAAAGCTCTTTGGCATCCTTAATAATGTCAGAAATATGTAGTCCTGAGATCAGAAAGTCTGAGCATCACTAAATTAATCATATTCTTAAGTAATAAGCTCATCCTGGACTCAGAGCAGGAAAGAGGTGTGCAGATAACGGCACTGGATTGAAGTTACCATGGACCGTCATGTACAACAGACACAAGTGTTTTGACCTGCATGCTCTGGACGGTTTTACACTCGCTATGTAATTAAGCAATCTTCCTTCCAAGAATATCTTGGTCATGAGGTTTTGACCAATTGTTTCTCTCACTTGTAACACATAGTCCCCAACTATGCCTTTATGACAATTAAAGGAAGCAGGCGATTTAAACTTACCTAAGTATCTCGGATAAAAATATTCCTGCAGAAAAGGAAAACAAGCAACAGTTTAGTGGCTCAACATGAGGCTTCCTGCACAACACAACCAGCAGTTGGTTCATCAAACCTCGCCTTTCCTTCCCAGTGGGGAGAAACAGACTCTCAGGGAGGCAGGTGTTTGAGGAGAGTGGAGAATTTCTTCACAACTGGCTCATTTTCAGGAGCAGCAGGGTGAGAACCACCCAGAAAGCCACTTCCTGCCTGGAAGGCTGCGGCACAAGGGAAGTACTTCTGCAGAACGTTTGCCAAGTCATCAGCATGATTAGACTTTCTGTAACCAGCAACAGCAATGTCATTTATAGCCACTTAGAAGGTGCCACTCAACATGCCTTGCAGAAGGATAAGAAAATTGCAAATGAAAACCATGTCTCAGCCCCGTGCTGGTGCAGAGGTCCTGACAGAAATGTGAGGACCCTTGTTGGACTATCAGTGCAGGAGCACAGCAAAGTGGTGCCGGGTAAATTATGGAGGGTATAAGCCAATAGTCTTTCATCAACAGTGCAGATTTAGAGATCCCCCAGGATAATTTTGCACCAGCCACAGACCCCAGGCCATGGGGTGGTTCAAGTAGCCCCACCACCACCACAGGTACTCTGATCTCCCCCTTAGGGCAATCACAGAGCAGTCTGGCCCTAATTACCCTTCTCATGGAACCAAGGGACCAAGCAACAGCCACTAGAGGTTGGGTGTCAAGTGTATGCTGGTAACATGTCATATTTTTACATCATTTTGTTTGATTTTCACAACCACCTCCGAGGAAGGTCTCTTTAATTAGCCCATCATCACAGATGAGGAAATGGAGACTCCATATCGGTGGTGGAGTTTGACTGAGGTCATGAAGCTTCAAAGGATTCCCAGTGGCACATCATATCTCAAAGAAGCATGGACGGGAGCTGTGCGAGGCATTTATAGTGATAGGCAGAGGTGCCACCAGGGCCACCCACCCAGGGTGCATTTGCCAGCTTCATATGCTGGTCCTGGCACCACCTCACTTGCCACCTTCACTCGCATCGTTGGCCAGAGCCCCCCTCTTTGTTTTTGTAAAAGGCAGAGTGGGTGGTGACACTTGACGGCAATGAGAGTTCTTACAGACTGGGGTGGCGCTGGGGACACTTTGCTAAGATACACTTGGATTTGTTTTTAGAAAGTAATGTTCTAGTAAAGATGTGATTTGAAAAAACAAAACTCGTAAACCCTTGAAAGGAAAAGTAATGGTCAGAGCTAAGCGAGTCTGACATTTCAGCTTGTGTGACAGCTGCAAAGGTAACATTCAACGCAAATGTCACAAAGAGGCCAGGTTTTTGGAAGTCAGAGCTACAAAGTCAGGGAGGGGACTGTCCCTCTTTGTCAGCATTCCGAGGCCCATGGCACACCTGGTTTCACTTCTCTGCTTTCAGTCACGGACTGGCCAGGCTGAGTAGAGGCAAGGCAGGCAGGGCCAAGTGCACTCTCGCAAACCCTCATGGGCCAGCAGGTGGAAGACGGCTTCCTGCTACCTTCACAGAGAGCAAGCAGGTGGTGACATCTTTCTAGGTTTCGAGGGAGAACAAAAGGCCACAGGGCTTTGTCACGAAAGCAAAGGTGTTGGTTTCGAAAGAAAAGATTTAGAATGAATGCCAAAAGTGTGCACTCAGGTTTAGGACACTGAGAATTAGGTTATGAAAGCAATGAAAGACTATGAGTGAATACCTAATTACACATAAACATTTACACGGCCACAACTTTCCTGAAAGGTGCATCACATTTGTCAAAACTAACTAGGTTATGCGTAGTATGTTTTAATGATTTCTACTGTTGTGAGGAAACATTATTAATAGAAAAACCATGCTCATCTTTCCTCAGTTAACCACACCTATTGGGAATGTGGTTACTGAAACCACAGGGTCATAACCTGGTGACAATTCGTCCTAATGTGTGTGCTCGATTTATTTAGGGTGGGGAAAGGTATAAAGAATGAGCTAATTTGCCTGGTAATCTAGGAGAGAGGTGGTTAACTCTGAATAAAAGCAAAGCTAAGATGAATACACTTAAAAATGTTACACACTCTCCCAAGAAAAAGAGACATTTCCAGTTGTCCTTCAAAGTTCTGACAGAAGAGGAGGGCCTATGAAAATCACTGTGACTAAACAGAACACAGAGCTGGATCACAACTGGGTCAGGGAGTAAACCTCAGCCGAAGGCCCAGGAACTGGGTTGATTCTCATGAGCCCCAGCACCCCAGGGAAATCCACAAAACAGAGGCCACAGTTCAGATGGCCAGATTCAGAAGGAAGGATCAGATAGTCAGTCACCTGCCTACTTTACCCTTTGTCTTCTCAACCCCATGAAAAGCAAGGCCTGGGTGATGAGGTTGTGAGGGCCAGGAGCAGGGAACAGATGCACCAGCAGGAGGCTGGGACCACACAGGCTGGAAATGGAGCCATTTGTCTCTGGCAACTGTTTTTTTTTCTCCCTTGGGGATTTGCTTCTACTTTGCTTAAACAGCTAAAGACAGAAAGAAATGGGCAAAATGTCAGGCTGTTAAACTGTGAGCTGAAACTCCAAGAGAAGAAGGACATAGCTAGCTGCTAGTATGTAACCTGGAGCTAACTACCCCAGAAGGCCCTCAGGAGCCATTGATAAACATGTGGATTGACGATGGATGAATGGATGAATGATTGCATGGATACCTAGAGGAATAAATGAATAGATGGATCAATGAATAAATGAGTGAATGGATAGGTAGATGAATGAATATATGTGAATGGATGGCTGGACAATGGATTTATGGGTAGATGGATTGGTGGATGGATGGATGAATGAATGACTGGATAGAAGAATGTAAGTATTATTAGATGGATGATGGAGGAATGGATGAAGGAATGAGTGAATGAGTACATAGATGAAGGAACATGTGAATGGATGATCAGATAAACATAGGGTTCTACAATTTTTACTGAATTAGACTAGATTCTTAATTTTAACATAGATAAGAATCCTGGGAGAAATATCTAAATCAATGGTTTCAGGTCATCTCCTTCAAAATATGGAAGTTTATTATGGTTCCTCAAGTTTACAAACTGCCCATGTATTTTCAAAACTTGGATCCTCACTATTAACTGACATTCACCTAACTTTCCTTCTGTTGTTCACCCAAAAGGCACTACCGTTCCTACTGGCAGTTAGAAACAGTGCATATAAGATTCAACAATGAAGCTGTCACCATTGCCAACAGGGGCTGCCCACAAGCGAAGCAGCCCCAGTGCGAAGTGCACACCTCATTTCTGGGGCAGCACAGGCTCCAGGGGGCTCAGGTACTGGTCTTGGCCGGGAGCCCACCTACTAGGGAACATCCCTTTGTAAATGGAGCTGAGCATCACCCAAAACTCCAGCCTCCTCCATAGATGCCATCCTGCTGAGCCCCTGGTCCCTGTGGTTTTGTAACAGGGGAAGCTAGTGGTCTAAGCACCTTGAGGAGCTGAGTCCCAGGGCAGGCTGGGTCCACTTGGGTCGAAAGCAAAGCCCACCAATTTGGAAACTACAAAGGAGTGTTTCCCTGAAAACAAACAAAAACAAAAACAAAAAATCTCTTTTGCCTTTATTCCCTAATTATTCTGTTACCCAAATGGTCACCTCACTAATAAGGGGAAAGCAGGAAAGGAGAACAAGATTGGTGAAATCCTTGGGGAATCCTCCTGTCTGTTGACAACTTCTCACCAGCCTCCACCCTGCACTGACCATCAGGACCCATCTGCCTGGTAGATGGCCCTGGACATGGCAAAGGTCAAGAGTAGCAGGAAACTGCTCAACCTCCACACCAGCAGGGCCACCGCAGCTGCAGGGCGGTGGGTGCAGAAGACATAGTGCCCTGGGCAAGCCTCCGAGCTGGCGTCCTGCCCAGCCCACAGCTCCAGAAGCCGGCTGCCAGCCCTCCTGGGGGCTCTTTGCCTGGGCCCCTCTACAGCTTGGGGAGGGTTTGGCAGTCTCTCTGTCAGACTCAATGCTCTGAGAGCAGATTCCAAAACCTGTCCAAAATCATACAGCCAAGTCTGTCGAAACACGCAATATCAAGATGGGAACAGCACCAGGTTCAGACGCTGTGGAACTGCTGACCGTTACCCTCAGGTAGCTTATATACAAGGACGTGGTGTGTAACTGGGAAGGTTCTAGAACTTAGGGCTGCTAAATACCTTCAGGTGCAAATCTACTTGAACTCTTTCAGCATCCCCTGCAGGGAGGGGCTTCCACGTTGACATGGCCACTCACCTTTATGTGGCTGCCCTTCATTCTGCTTTCCAAGGCATAAATGAATTTCAGGAAGGCTCAGCGCTATGAGGAGACTCCACTGTGTTAACTGATGTGGAAACTGCTTTGCAAACACGTTGATGTCATGTGGGCATAAACCTTTATGGCATGGAATACCTGGGACTTTTATCTAGATTTGCACAATATATTGTTACAGGAGTCACACATTACAATATGATACATGGTGGTTATTTTCAAATGATGAACTAAAATTTATCCTTCCTTTAAATAAATACGTGGCCGCAATTTTGTTTCCAAAACTCTACACTATTTGGAAAAGTAGTCTGAGACTTGGGTATCAGTAAATCTGCATACAGACAGGATATATAGAGGGGTGGACAAAAGGAGATTTGCAGTTGTAGTGCAAATAGATAATACAATAATTAATAAATAATAATACAAGAACAAACTTCTGCATATTCGCAACTATAGACCTCCTTTTGCCAACCCCTGTATATAAGGTGTTTTCTACGGGACACGGTCAAGGGCATTGACTAATCCTCTGATCAGAATGCTGTCTTGCTAGCACACTTGATTTCTAAGGGAAAAGTGTGTTAAAGTCATGTCAACTGCAATGGCCCTTATTGAGGACGTTTGTTTCTAAGAGTGTAATGAACTCACAACCCCAGTCTCACTGTTTCCACAAGGGTACTCCAAGTTGCTCAATGACCCCAGATGCCCTAAGGGTTCTTAGTCCTGAGGCTAGCATTACACAGGTCTGGGCATGTTTTCCTAACACGGTTCATACAAAATCCCTTTTTCCTTCCTCCCACATTTTCTAAGATTCTCTAGATTAGGTGCCCGCGTAAGTGCTCCACAAAATCAAAGGAAACATGAGCACCTCTGTCCTTATCAGGTGACTTCCGGACAGGGGCTTCCCCTGTCACTCTCACGCTTGCTTGTGGTCAGAGCTCCTATGGAAAGAATCTTGGCCATTACTCCTGGGTCACAGGAATAAAAACTGGAAGCAGCCCCATCACTGACCCCGGGGTGGGCTGCAGCTTTTCACCTGTGCAGTACACAGGCCACAGCTCCAAACACCCCTCCTCCTCCATGACCATCCCCTTGCAGCCAACACACATGGTGAGACAGGGAAAAGGACCTGAACCAGCAGGTTCTCATTTGTGGCTACAGCCCACTGGAAAGCTAAGCTCCCCAGGTCTTTCTCATAACCAGTTCTGGGACAACACTTAACACTTGTAACCACTGTGAGTTGATATATGCTCTTCTGGATGTTCAAGGTTCTGGTATGAGCAGCAGTGGCTCACGGAGAGGCCCCAGTGACCACATCCACTGCGATCCGTGGCTGTCACAGCACCATCCTCCGCACTCTGCACAGATGCTTCTCATCTGCTATGGGTACCCAGCCACAGCAAGGAACCCTGGTGGAGTCCTCTCCGGCCACAACTAGACCTACAAAGATAAGGGCTGCAGCCCTCCCCTCACTGCCAGCAGCAGGTTGACAGGTGACTGTGCCGACCCAGTGTAGGGCACCAGGGAAGTAGACGGGAGCCGTGGTCCCTCCACCCAGTAGTGCATGAAGAGGCAGGGGTTATGTGAGTGCAGCTGAACAGACCCATATGAGAAGCGCATTATGCAAAACCTCTCTGGCACAGCTAATTATAGCGTCTATTACCAGGGGTGAAAATATTCATGGGCATTAACGTCATAAAAAAACATTTGCTCCCAAATACCTCTTCTCCCTTCAACCTTAGAAATAGAATTTTGGGTTTATTTTAGAACTGCAATGCACCCAGCCAGCTATGCTACTACATTCCCAGCCTCTCTTGCTAAAATGCAGATAAGATAGTTGGTGTACCAGCATTTTGACAGCTGAGAGAGGAGGCCTTGAAGATCACGCACCAGGACATCAGAGCACAAATAGGTAACATGAGTCCAGAGGCACTACTGAGCAGCCCTCTTGCCTTTCACCTGAGAAAGAAATAAACTTCTATCTCCTGGTTTGCATTTTTCAAACTAGCTTGACAAACCAGTTCAAACAAAAATGCAATCACCCATAAAGTAAAATTATCAACCTACCAAGGATCAAGATTTCATAAGTCCCTGAGAATGATTTGGGGAACATCCACTGCAGAGGCATTGGCAAATAAAGGATTAGGCTAATTAGCAATAAAAAGAAGGAAAAGTCTGTAAGTGTCATAGGTTGGCTGCCTCAAAAGAGAATAACCTGATTATCCAAGGATTCAGAAAAGCCCGCCTGTGGGAATGTGGACAAAGCCATCACACATTTTTTTTTTCTTTTCAGTTTGTTTTTGGGTTTTTTTTTTTTTTTTTTTTGCAAAAATATCTTCTTTTATGATAAGAAGAATGTTGACATTCTAAAAATCATTATTGTTTTTGAAAAAAAATTGTGTCTGCTCCCTCCCCAAATTCTTCCATCTTTCTTTGTTCTAAAAATGTAGTGCCTAACTGCATTGATATTCCAAATTACATAAAGTAGGAGGTGGACTAAATTTGTTTTTATAATTTAGTTTTGCTTTCGGGATTAATTTTTATACTGACTGTGTAATATGATGCATTTTAAGTGGAGTCACTTTCAAAGCTCTCTCTTCCTGTACTCACATGCTCTCCTGGCAAAGGCCCTCTCGCTTTTCTCAGCGTTGGCTGATCATCAACAGCTTTGCTCAGCAAAGTCAAGGCTCAAAGCAGAGATGCCACTCGCTGAGTACGGAAGATGTGCTGACAGGAAGGAGTAGGAAGCAGCTAGGCCCTCAGAGGGGTGGGCTTGGTGGTGGACCCCGCCTGCTAGGCCTGCCGTTCTTACTGGGGAAATGAGAGTGAAGTGAGTGAACTGACAGAACTCAGCTCAAACTGTGTCTGTAATGTCCTTACATGTAGAAGAGGAAGGCAGAGAGAGAACCAGAAATGGCAACTTGGAAAGAAAGGCTGAGCTTGCTGGCTGTGAAGGTGGAGGAGGAGCTGCCAGCAGAGGCTGTGGCACCTCCAGAAGCTGAAGAGGTGAAAGTGGATTCTCCCCTGGAACCTGCAGGAGGAAGCAGCCTGTTGGATGGTTGGACGCCTTGGTTTTCACCCCCGGAGACCCATTTCAGACTTTTGACCTCCAGAACTTCAAGTGGATGCTGACCTGCCATAGCAGCAGTGAGGAAACAACTGTGCTCCCTCTGCTTCTGTCATCTTCCCAGTCGCGTGAAGCAGAGGCTCCTGCCCTCAGTGACAGTGGCCATTGCTACTTGGAGCCCTCCAGCAGTTTTCCCTGCTGCACAGCCACCAGGCTGAGATTCAAACTGTCCACCTGCCAGAATCAAAGACCGCACCCCCAAGAGCCCCAAGTAGGGTGCTCCCAGGCAAAATACCTGCGGCTGTGAGCTGGGCTGCCGTGAAGGCACAGAGCGGGAGATCCAGTCTGTCCTGGACAGGGAAGAGGCCTGTGTGATCTCAGGTGCTGGGAAAGGGTGCACTGCCCGGACAGGCCCGGCTGAGAGGTCTGGGCTTGATCCCAGAGCTGTCAGGAGAGAGCTGTCATGCACGGTTGGCTGACAGTGTGAATGGGGACAGAGAGGCCGGTCAGGAGCTTTACAGAAGTAAGAGAATGTCAGTCTGTCCAGAACTGGCCGTGGGTAGTCATGGAAGTGATAACTAGGAGAGATGGCACAGAAAGTACCCTAGGGTGAGACCCCTGGTGACAGGCATGGTGGAAGGGGAAGGGAGAGCAGAGGGGACTTCAAATGTTCACCCAAGGCCTGAGAGTCCGAACGGTAGCACTGACCAAAATGGGGTGGTAGAAAGAAGCCAATCTAAGGGGGGAAAAGACAAGAAATGGGAAAAAGAAGGAGAGTAGGGGGCACCCACCTACAGGCTTAGTGGTGGTGGGAGGGGAGCCCCATAACCACCTGCCTCCTCCTTCACCCCCTGGACAATCTGATTTTCACTAGTTTTGGAACCAAGGAGATACCAGGGAAGACACACTCACACCACAAATGCAAAGTTGCACTTCTCTTTTTATGTCTCTTTGGGAAAAACAAAGTGATGTACTTTCCCATCGTGTAAAATAGCAAAATAAAATACAATACTTGACTGAGTACAGAAGTAACAATTTAGCAGTTCAAACAGCATGGGCCCTGAGATCATCTTTGGGGCAAAGACGTTTTTCTCTAGAAGTGACTATCTAGCTAGCAGGTTGTGTAGACACTTTGCTTCAGATCCATGCTCAAGGTCTGCATGTTAAACTTGGAGTCTGGGGACCTGAGTTTCCATCTGAATCTCCCACTAATGAACTAACTTGGACAAGTCCCGAAATAGACACTTGGGCCTAAGTTTCACACGAGTGCCTAAAACGAGATGATGCCCACGACTCTCACCCACAACAAAATTATTGCAAATTTCTTGTTTGTTCCTGGCTTATGAAAAGGGAGCGTAAGGGCATTTTGGTGCCTCGCTGGATCCATGCTAAATCACAGCATGCATGTGACTGCACAGGCAATCAGCACAGGACAAGGGCGGTGGGAACAAACAGCAACTTGGGGGATGTGTCTGATTACAGCTGCGGCAAGCATGCGATGCAGACCCAGGCACCAGATTCCTGCATCACAAACAGTGGCTTTGTCTTGGAAGTTGAGGAGTTCGCTACCCAATGAGGCAGGAGGGAAGCACCAACCCACATGCCTGTGCTGGCCCCCTGACAACTGCCAACAGGATCCTCCTGAGCACATTCTTTCATTTTCTCCTGATGCATCGTGCTAAAGAAATGTGTGCTCACAACAGAAGGTTCCAGGGAGGCTGCACCTGCAGCCGCCGGTCACACAGCCGTCCTGGGCAGATGGCCCCAGCCTGGCCTCAGGGAGGCCCCTGTGTAGCTGAGCGTGTGGCTGCAGCAGTGACTGGTGCACCCCACCCCTAGGAGCTGGCTGAGCCCCACTATATATTTCCATGGAGCAAAACATTCCAAGAAGAAGTCCTGGAAAAACTAGGTCTAGAAGGCAGGTTTTAAGAACCAATGTGGAGAAACTGCATCTTATTATCATTAGCCATAATATCGGAAACAAATTTCACCAGCAATTTGAAAAAACAAGTCCAAGAAAACAAGTATGATGTTAACAAGTATGACAATCATATGTTACAATCTCTCATGACTACTACATGTTTAATTTGTACAATCTGTCAAAGCAGATCTGTGCCTTTGTCAGAAGGAGATAAAGAACTGATGGCCTTTTTAACTTCTTTCACTTCCAACTCCACTTTAAAGATTAAAGCTTTTACTGAACTACTCTGTCAGGGTCAGCATTTACAGGCATATGCACCAGGGTTACAATGAAATCGTTAGACTGTAACAACCACTAAAAAGGCACAGAGGCCCTGGCTGGTGGTACAGTGGACAGGCACCGGCCTGTGAATCCAAAGGTCGCTGGTTCAATTCCCAGCCAGGGCCCATAACCAGGTTGCAAGCCAGGTCTGCAGCCACGTCTGTAGCTGGAGGCAGGTGAAAGGCAGCCATACACGGATGTCTTTCTTCCTCTCTCCTTCCCTCCCTTCTCCTCTAAAAATAATAAATAAAATCTTTAGAAAAAAAAAGGTGCAGTGTTTCCAACATCAAATACCAATCCTCAAACCACGACTCTATGCATTATGGAAACAGCTCCCAACTTTGACTTTCAAAAAGCAAGAGGAAGACAGAGCGTGGAGAAACCAGGCACGTGCCTGTGGTACTGGCGCCTCACAACCCGGGATGTCCTGGCCCCAGCTACCTGGAATCTCAAGAAACAGGCCTTAAGCATCAGCTTCTTAAAAGGGTGTTTTCTTCCTAAGTAACAAAGGCAGACGTTCAGTGTTTTCTGAAATGCCTTTAATTGGTTTTCCACAGTGGGTTCGAAGTTGAGCCCACTGGCAAAGATGAGGTGTAATTTATTGGGCCGAGCCTGCTATTACTCTGCAGAGCCTGCCTCTAAGTCCCCGTACTCCTAGGACTAAGCAAACATACAGGTAAGCACAGGGGCAACAGAAGGCAACTAGGGGGAGCCAGGCAGGGTTTGTTTCTCCTCGAGGCCTGGCCCCAGGGTGGCAGCCTGGGTGCTAACTGTGGTCTAACCAGCCATCTGCCCGGAGCCAAGTCCAGAGAAGGCATAACCGGTTGAACAACAATTCGGCAACCCAGCCCCTGTGACGGGCTTCCTCAACCCTCCAGTGGCAAAAGCCCAAGTGGGATAGGTCCTGGGAGGGGAGGCCTTGGCCCAAAGCAGTCAGTGGGAGCAGAACTGCTTGTCCTGGGATCAGAGGCTGCCCTTGTAACAGAACCTGGAGAAAGGAGTGGGGTCCGGGTCTCCACAGGGTGAGGGACCTGGGCTCACTTCTCAAAGACGCCACAGTTGTAGAGAGAAGAGTAAGAGCATTGTGTGATTGTATCAGGACGTGTGTCAGTGTGGGTGTACTGTCTGTGCCTGTGTCCCTGTGCCTGTCTGTATGGGTGTATATATCTGAGACAGAGAAGCAGAGATGAACAGACGGGCAGCCAAAGTCAGAGAGACAGAGGCAAGGGGGTGGAAAGGATGAACACAAATGCCCTCCAGAACAGGCCAGTGGTCTTGCATATTGTGAAGTCTTCAGGGTGCGCCACTAGCCAGTTGCAAATAGTGTAAATGTTATTGTTTGTATCTTAAATTCAGCCAGGTGGTGGGGTAAAAGAACTGCAGCCTGAAATATTTTTGCTACGGTCAAGCCATGGGTCAGCTGAAGGGGCAGGTACCAACATGACACATACCTGAGCAGTAGGTCCCGTCAGATAAGCCTGTTGTCCAGGGTGATTACTGAGATGGTGTCTCTAAGGCTTCTGAACCCACTTGCCTTAAAGGATTTAAGTAGAAAGTGACCTGCTGGACTGGACTGGCCTGGGCGACCTTTCAGAGAAACTCAGGAGAGCCACCACAGAGGCAGCTAAGGGCTGGACTACCCAGGATCCTAGCAAGGGAGAGGAATATACCAGGAACAGAGAATAACAAACATGAAAGGAATCAAGATAAGGAGGGAATGTAATCTCCCCTTGGGCCCCAAAGTGAAGGAACAGGCTTTAGCAGTGGCAACAATGGGTGGCTTGGGGCACTCTCCCGGGGACAGAAAGAATGTAGGTGGGAGACTATGTGTCCCCAGGAGGGAAGTGGGTGATCAGAATGCCTGGGAGTCAGGAAGGCACCCCCAGGCTCCCTTCCTTTCTAGCAGGTGTGACAACCCCAGGAAATCACCTCCAGGCATCGGAAGAGCCAGGGCACTAACAGCTACCTGCTGAAAGGAGACCATTGTCGAAGGTCAGGCACCTGTTCCTGCTCAAAAGAGGAAAACAGCCCAGTTGGGAAGATTCAGATCGGAAAGGAAGAGCTAGAGTACGCTCAGCGCACACCACATGCACAGGAAATAGAAACCTCCGAATTTTGGGAAGAAGGATTGCGGGTCCAGAGAGCTGGCTCTGAGACAGAAGCTGGGGGAAGCTAGAAAAATTCCCTGGCCAGTGGAATAGGGAAACTGAGACAGATGGCTGTACAGGGTGGCCAAGCAAGTTACAGCCAGATGCAGATGGTCACCAGGGAGCATCTGGAAAAACAAGGACCTCAACCCCTCCAAGGTGACCTCTCCTCCCTGGCCTTTCCACCCTGGGGGTAACATCGAGGCCTCAGTTCTGTTTCAGCTCCAGGCCCAGAGAAGCAGCAAAACCAGGTGGGCCACAACAGAAAACAACTGCAGTGACTAAAGACCCCCTGCCCTGTCACCGGGCAATCAGTGGAGCCCACACCCTAAAAGGGTGGAGAACTGATGAATACTCAGCTGAAACCCTCCCCTGAGACCACCCCTGGGATTCCCACCTGCAAAAGATGAAAACCTCAAGATAGAGGACCCCACCCTCTTTCCCCACAGGCACAGGCCTCCTAAACTCTAAGGGAACGGGCAGCTGGCAGCTTGTCCCAGACTGACCCCCTGTACCTGTCCCCACAGCCCCCTTTTCTCCGACTTCCCAGTGATCTAAGGCAGCCCAGCCTTGGCTCTCCTATTGCTTCCTCTCTGCTAAGCCCTACCTTGTTTCACTGTCCCAGCTTTAATAAATGTCTCCTCATAGTCACCTGGACTCCCGTTGTGAAATCTTCCCTACACGAAGTCAAGAACCTACTACACTACATCAGCTGGCCCTAAGCAGACCCACTCAAGGCCAGGCCCCCTGTCCGGTAATAGCTCCAGGTACCCAAGTGCCCCCTTCCCCATTCCTGGGTCTTCCTCCACCAGAGTGCCCCCAAGCGCCAGGAATGGGCAAGGGACAGGTAGCACTGCCTTCTCTGTCAGCAGCAAAGAGCAGTGTTTTAATTTCCACCGAAGGCAGAGCCAAAGCTGGGCAGGTGCGTGACTACCCCTGGGCCAGACACACTGAGGACAGGCTGGCTACTTCTAGCATCCTAACCTCGCATATAACAAGGTAGGGCAGGAAGAATCAGCCACAAAGGTGACCCTGGCCTGTGAGGACTAGCATTTCCTACAAGCATCCCCATGAGAAGGTCAGGTGATTGCAACCCAAAAATTGCCAAGTCTGGTGCAGTCATTTACATCAGGACACTGGTATCCAGTGACAGTCACATGGCCAAATCCTGGGGACTTCTTGAACTAAATAAGGTCAGTGTTCATCATCCTGGGTCACTCCATCAACCTCAATCAAAAAATGCAAAATGAGCTATATTTGAAGGCAAGGAATAAATATTTCCTAGTGAGAGCCCAAAGTTTTTGAAACAGAGGAACTCATTGGTTACTTCATTGGACTGCCTTTTTCAAAAGTCCTGTATTTACTAAAATACATTAGCTGTGAACGGTGAATATCTGGAGGGTCTCACTACTGCCAGAGAACGTGGTTCTCCCCAAAGTAAGCAGACGAAATGGGAAACCTGGACACATCTAAGTAACAACTGGTCTACCAAGGCAGATGGGTCTGGAAGTCGCCCATAATCCCTAACCCTGACCCCTGACCCCTGACCCCTATCCCTGCTCCTCCGAGCATTTCACACAGCCTCTTAAGAAAAAGAAAAACAAGCCAAGGGCCAAATCCAGACAATAAAGCACATGATCTACATAACATTCTACACAGGGTAACGTGCTGGTTAAAACCAAGCGCTTGTAATCCAAGTACCTGGGATAGATGACCCTGAGGTAACCAGTCCAATTTGGAAAGTTGATAAAAAATGTAATCACTATTTGGGGATGGGGTTGGGGAAGCAGGACAGAATTCTAGGCAATTGTAGGAGGCTCTTCTATGAACGGGAGCTTACAAACTTCTGATGGAGCTGAAGAAGCCGCCCCACCCCACCACCCCACCCCAGCATTCAAGCAACTCAGCAGAAGAGAGGGGTCCCAGACCTCACAGGGAAATGGAAGTCCCAGTGCAGACAAAGGCTGGAACAACAGTGGTTGCATCCAAGTTTTGGGATCCTAACCACTTTTCTTTCTCTTGTCCACACTCCATATGTTTGCAAATAAAGTTAAAATTACAACACAAAAGCAATTAAAATAAGAAAGGGATTCATGTTCTAGGTAGAGTGGCACAATGGTTAACAGTAGTATGTCCCAACAGGAAGGGAAAGTCAACTCAGGGTTCTTCTGCCCCAGGCAGGCAGGGCTGGAGCAGGTAGAGCAGGAAGGGGACGACTGGGTGGGTGGCAGCCTAGTTGCTCTCAACTCTTGTCATTTGCAAACCCCATCACATACTTCATGCATAAGCAAATGTTCCAGGTGAGGCATGTGGATGGAGCACAGTGCACCTGTCACACAGTCCCACAGCTGGGCAGTGATTACTGGTGACCAGGCACACAGCCCTGCCACTAGCACCTTCAGAAATTCTCTGCAGAGGCATGAGTCATTGGGCTACCAGGATTCCTCATCAAAGACATGGGAAAACAGTGAGGCCAGAAAAGACCTGCAAAACTGCTTCACACAACCAGCCTGAAATCGTGCTGCGCCAAAGTGAACCGCACCATGGCAATCAGTCATTTTAGAACTTTTCAGAAAGGGAACCTGCAAAGGATTCTCCAGTCAACTGATCAGAAACCTAAGCCCAGAAGAAGACTACATCTGTCACACAGAGCCATTCATTTATTTCATGTGACATGCATTTCATTCCAGAGAATTATTCAAAAGAAAAAATCTGGTAGAACCAAAACCAGCTGCGGGGTCACCCTGAACTCACAGCATAAAGCAATGTGATGTAAGTCCACCCAATTCACATCTAGGGCTTTCACCAGGTCCAACAGGTCACAACCCCTACAAATGTTCCTAAATGTCACACAATCTCTCTCCCTTAAGATCGCCCGGCTCCCGCCCAGATGGCAAGTCCACACCTGGGCTGCTCCCTGCCTACACCTGGCTGCCCAGCACCCTAGAAGTCCCTACGGACATTATTAATAGGAATGTGTCCTGAGACAGCACTGACAGGCTCTGAAAATCACCAGCTGCTTCTAAAAGAGCACCTTGCTGAAAGGCGCTGGTGTGTGAGGATGCTGGGGCCCTTTCCTACCTTCCACCCTAAGGTCCCCATGACTTCTTGCCCCCTTTGGCACATCCCCCCCCCCCTTGTATGTTCTAGCATTATTCCTGTAATCGTGTTTGGGACCTACTGCTGCAAATAGTCCCAGCCCTCACATCTTTTCATTCCTCTTCCAGGCAAACTCTCTATCCCTCTTCACCAGGATGGAGAAGCCCTGGGTGTCCCCACCCCTTACCTCCAATCCAGCTGAGGGAGAGGGGAGATACGAAGCTATTCAGGTTTTTTAAACCATGGTATTTCTTTCACATTTTAAAAACAGCCTCTGTGCCATTCTGGTGGAGGCTATGGTGTACTGTTATCACGTATTTCCTTTAAGGTGGCTGCCTTCAGAGGTCTGCTGAAGAGAACTAGAGGGTCTCAGCAGGACCCCGCTCAAGGAAACGTTTCTGCCTCCAGCTAACAGGAGCCCCTAGGAGTCACCTCAAGAATCCAGACTCAAAGGGTGCAGAGGAAGGCTGAGGGTCAGCCTGAGGATCAGCAGGGTACCCCAAAACCCTGCCCCTCCACCTAAGCGCAATGTCTCGGTATTTGAGTTCTGGGCGTGACATGCTACACGGTTCCCCCGGACTCACTGCACACTCTGGAAAGGGAAGTCTGAGGTGCTGGAGGAACCCCGGGGCTCCCTAAAATGCGCATATGGGTGGACGTTCCCAGATACTGGGTGCTGTGGGACCACGCTTGAGGTGGAGGATTGGTTCCCAAGATCCGCACCAGGATCCCGCCCAGCCGCGGAATCCCGAGGCGCCCCGCGGACACATCCCCGCCTCACCTCCCCGGCACGGCGTCCCTGCGCCGGACCCCCACACTCACCGTCTCGGGGTCGTTCTCGAACACCTCCCGGGCCTCCTCCTTGCTGCACAGCTCTTCGATGCATTCCCTCTCCAGGTGGCCCTGCTTGGCCTCCTCGAAAACCTGGTAAGCGCGGCGCTGCCTGGGCCGCAGGAACTGCGCCGCCTCGCGCGCCCGCAGCATCACGGCTGCCCAGACGCGAGCGAGGACGGAGCCGGGCGCAGCGCGGACGCGCGGGGAGAGATAAGGAAGAGAGCGGGGACACCCTGTCAACCCGGCGCCGCACGCACCGTCCTCCCTGTGGCGGGTCGGGAACGCGGTGGTGGGGCGGGCGCGCACGGAGCAGGAGCGCACGGGGCTGGGTAGGGGTGCGGACACGGGCGTCGTCCTGGCCCCCAGGGGTGGCGGGGGCTTTTAGGGGAAGGTCTCAATCTCGCCCGCGCCACGGCCCCCGCGCGGTACTCACTGGGCGCGGACTCCGAGACCAGCAGGAGTAGCAGCACTGCGGTGCCCAGGGTGGCGGCGGGGCCGGGCGGCAGCGGCATGGTGAGGCCGGGGGGGCCTGGGACAGGGGACGGGACAGGGACCGGGTCGGTGGCCTGGCAGGCAGCCGCGAGCCCGTGCGGTCAGAGTGCGGGTGAGGCCCTGGCTAGCCGCGGGCGCCGCGGGGCGGTGGCTCTGGTCATCCTGTGCAGACGGCTCTGAAGGTCACATCCCTGCGGCAGCGGCGGCAGCACCTCGAGCTTGCAGCCGGTCTGGGCGGAGGCGGTGGCGGTGGCGGCAGGGCCAGGGGTGGCCGGGGCGGGGCGCGCGGTCGGGGGCAGGACTGGCCTCTGCGCTGGGCGGGCGGGGCGATAGCTCCCACCAGCCGCCTGGCGCCCCAGCTGGTTTTCGCTGGGAAGATCAAAGATTGAAGGGGAAACAGGTCATCGGGGCGTGGCTACTTCACACGCTGGCTGCTTAGACTATTGCGTCCTCGGGAAGGAGTTTCCATTAAACCGGCGACTGAGTGTATTAATGCGAGTGGAGTAAAAGGGAAGAATGAACTCCCAGGTACAACTTGACAAAGTACTACCGTCTGACCACTTTCCACATTGAACCCTCTTTCCCATTCCACCACTCCCAGTCCAAAAATGCTATGTCCTTCTTGGGTTCTTTTCTCAAGGCTTAAAAGTCACCAAAGAAAAGATAAACTGAGGTCAAGCTGAATCCCTGTGGGGGCCAGGGAGCGACATTAAATTATTTCCTTTTGTAATCTGTGTTTTCCATAATGAGGATATTGAAAACTTTGAGGTTTCCCAGTGGGTATTTAAACTGAAAGCAACATTGTACTTGTTCACAGAGACCAAGACTTTCTGTCTCTCCTTCTGGAATATTTTGCAAAGTCATAGACAAAAAACACACAAACAACACCAACACAGCCCCGCTCAAGGAGGACTGAAGCGGGCAGTCTGGCAGGCAGGGGGAGGGGGTCCTGCACACTGACTGGCCTCTTGAGAATCCTAGTCCGGGGTTCACTCCGAACCTCAAAATGCTGAGAAAGGGACAGCAAGTCACCTCCACCCCAAACAGTTGGTCATTTTACTTGGTGGGTTCAACACTTGGAGTCCAGACCTGCTTCTCCTCCACTTCCGTAGTAGTAGAACGAGATGTCATTGTGTGTACAATTCTTCGAGGTCATCGATTTAAAGGTGGGTGAATGAGCATTCATATGTTAAATTCAGGGACATGAACGTTCATGAGGATCCTCTTAAAATAGAATGAACAATTTAATAGCTAAGTCATCTGCACGTGTTTCTGAACTGTAGTTACAAGGCGCTCCCTTGTCAGCCAGTGGCTCAAATGCAGCCTGGTGATGCAAGTTCCCTGCAAACCCCGCAGAGCTTAGAAAGGCCATTGTGTTAGGGTGCTTCTATCTATTCTTCTATCTATCATTTCTTAGGGGTTTTCAACCAGCGGCCCATGGATAGATCTCAGAAAGTGTATGAACTCCTAGAAATTGTTGGTTGGCAGTCATTTTCTGCATCATTTGTGTGCATTTGGAGAAGAGTTTACAGAGTGCGTGTAATTCTCAGGGTCTGATCCAAGCAAGAGCAAGCATTTCAGTCTCTGTCATGTCCCTTTGGGAGAGTCTGCATGGGTGTGGGCTCCCTGCTTCAGGTGACCAGACATCAGTATGGCCCCACCAGATGGAGCTTTTCCGGCTCCCTGACCTGTGGGCCTGGATCTTACTCCCTTTTCCCATCTTCTCCATTCACCCGTTCTACCGCGTAGGGATCCCAATAATCAGGATACCTCCCATTATACAGAATTTGTGTTTAATAAAGCGCATTTGCATACGCTTGCTCATTTTGATTTTGATAACTATGGAATACAGAAAGCACAATTGGGGAGAGTGGAAGACCCAAGCTAAATCCAAAATTTTCAACCAAGTTATCAATGCAGGAAAATTGCTTTAAGGCAGAAATGGAAAAATAGATGAAAAATATGTTGTTTCTTATTTGTGTTTCAAAATTGGAAAGAGTTGTCAAGTGCTGTATCACATATCCTGAAATAGCAATGAGAAACTAGGTCGCTCACCTCCACAAGGGACAGATGAGATCAGGACAATGGCTGCATTGTGTGGACAATCAGCCTGTGGTCAGGATATGGGGAGTGGGTAGCTCTTTCTAAGGATAAACTGGGATGAAAATGTGGAAGTGGGGTGAGGAAATGATGTATTTGTAGGGAAATGAAAGTGCTGCATTCTATCATCACATCTGCAGGTGCTGATTTCAAGTCAATAAAACCATTTAGGACTTCCAGCCAAGATGGAGATGTTGACAGACACGCTTTGCCTCCTTACACAACCATAAGGATTACATCTACCTCAAAACAAAAAACAACCAGAGCTGCCAAAAAATCAAACTGTATGCAAGCCCAACAAAGATGCAAAGAAGTAATACTCATCCAGATGGGCAGAGGGAGGAACTGGGGAGCTGGAGCAGAGAGGATGTGGTGTGGTGTGCTGACAGCAAGACAGTGGCTTCAGCTGACCAGTGGAAAGAGCAGTCACACATTACAAAAGCTGGGGGACTCCTGGGGAGTGATCCCAGTCCCAAGCCAGATCACACAGCTCACAGTTCCGGTGCCAGGAAAATAAAGCCTCATTGCTTCTGCCTGCGAAACCAGTGGGGGTTGGGGCAGTGGAATAAACTGCCAGCCTCCCAGGAGAGTCCATTTAGAGGCCCCCAACCCCCGCCCTCCACTCTGGGATCCATCACCAGGGCAACAGCTAGAGGGGCACCAGTCACATAGGGAAGCAGGTAAAGTGACTGGAAAAGGTGCAAGTACTGAGAAAGCAGCACTGTTGCCTCTCTAACCCCTCCCCCCCATATAGAACCACAACATGATGAAACTGGCCTCCTAACACTGACAAATGCCCTAGGCTCCACCCCTTACAATGTGATAGGTGCAACAGCTCTACCTAAGACAGAGTGGCAAACACAGGAGCCTGTCAAGTTGAGGAGACAGGGAAGTATAGCCCAATAAAAGGGAGCAGATCAAGGTTCCAGTGGGAGAACTGAGTGGCAAGGAGATAGTTAACCTAACAGATGCAGAGTTCAAAACACTGGTGATTGAGTACAGCAAACACATGAAGGAAGCTGTGATGGCTACACTAAATAAAATAAAGAAAAATCCACATGAAACCAATGGTGAAGGGAAGGAAACTGGGGTTCAATCAATGATTTGTAATATAAAGAAAAAATAAATGGTTCCAGTATAGAATGAAGAAACAAGAATTGAAAAAATGAGGAGAGGCTTAGGAACCTCTGGGACAACTTTAAACATACTAACATCTGAATCATAGGGGTGCCAGAAAGAGAAAATGAAGAATAAGAAATTGAAAACTTATTTGAAAAAATAACAAAAGGAAATAAACATACAAGTCCAGGAAGCACAGGGTGTCCCAAACAAGCTAGACCCAAAGAGGACCACACCAAGACACATCATCATTAAAACACTAAAGGTTAAAGATAAAGACAGAATCTTAAAAACAGCAAGAGAAAGGCAGAGAGTTTACTTACAAAGGAGTTCCCATAAGACTGTCAGCTGATTTCTCAAAAGAAACTTTGTAGTTTTGAAGAGACTGGCAAGAAGTATTCAAAGCAATAAAAAGCAAGGACCTATAGCCAAGATTAAGCTATCCAGCAAAACTATCATTTAGAATGGAAGGGCAGATAAAAGTGCTTCCTAGGCAAGGTAAAACTAAAGGAGTTCATCATCACCAAGCCCTTATTATAGGAAATGTTAAAGGGACACACTTAAGAAAAAGAAGACGATCAAAACTATGAACATTAAAATGACAACAAACACACAACTATCAACAAATGAATCTTTTTTTTTTTTTAAGGTTTTATTTCCAGAGGGAAAGGAAGGGAGAGAGGCAGAGAGGGAAAGAGACATCAATGTATGGTTGCGTTTCACCTCCCTCCAGCCACAGACCTGACCAGGGACCTCGTTTGCAACCTGGTTATGTGCCCTGGCTGGGGAATTCAACCTGCGACCTCTGGGTTCGAAGGCCGGCACCTTAACCACTGTGCTACCAGCCAGGGCCTCAACAAATGAATCAAAAAAACAAACTAAGCAAACAACTAGAACAGGAACAGAATCATAGGTATGGAGATCTTATAGAGGGTTATCAGTGGTGAGGGGGAAGGGGGAGAGTGTGGGGAAAGGTGCAGGGATCAAGAAGCATACATAACTGGTAGGTACAGAATAAACAGGGGGAAGTTAAGAACAGTAAAGGAAATGGAGAAGCCAAAGAACTGATATGCATGACCCATGGATATGAATTAGGGGGTCGGGGGAGGTGTTGGAAGGAAGGGAGGTACCTGGCAGAGAGTGCAAAGGGGAAAAAATTGGGACAACTGTAATAGCATAATCAGTAAAATATACTTAAAACTATTAATAGATATTCACTCAATAAACAAGAATTGAGTACAGCTGATTCTTGAATGACATGGGGTAGGGTGGGGTTAGTGGTGCTGACCCTCCCCCCATGCAGTCAAAAATAGTTATTTCCAATCTGTGACTTGTGTTTTAATTCTTTTAAAGAAAGAAAACTCTGCTTTTTCAAAGAGCAGGGTATTTAATTTTGAATTATGGTTTATTATTTTTGGAGTCATATTTGTCTAACCCAAGATCACAGAGATTTTCTTCCAGAAGGTCAAGTTTTACATTTAGGATTATGATTCACTTTAAATTTGTTTCTAAATATTTTGCATCTTTTCATCCTATGGCAAATGTTTTTAATTTTGATTATTTAAACAGTTGATTTTTGTAAGTTTATCTTCTAGCTGACTACTTTGTGTAACTAAATTTTTAGTTTCATTGCTTTTTTGGGGTAGATTCAATAGAATTTTTTACATAAATGATCATGTTTGCAAATACAAACACTTCATTTCCTCCTCTCACATTTGGGTACTTTTTACTTCTTCTCTTGCCTTATGCCTATCTAGCAATCTCCACCACAATGTTGACTAGAAACAGTAATAGTGAATATTTCTGCCTTGTTCCTGATCCTAGAGAAATAATTCACCTTTAGGTATAATGTTAGCTATAGGATTTTTCATAGGTACTTTTTTTTTTTTTTTTTAATCAACATAGTAAGTTCCTTTTTATTTCTAGTTTCATGTGAGTTTTTAAAGTTAGGAATGGAGCCCTGACCAGTGTGGCTCAGTGAGTAGAGCATCATTCCACAAATTGATATGTTTCTCTCTCACATTGATGTTTCTCCCTCTTTTCCTCTGTCTCTAAAAATAAAATCTTTAAAGATAATAAAATTAGGAATAGATATTGAATATTGTCAAATGTTTTTTCTGCATCTATTGAGATGATCATGTTTTCCCTTTTCCATTTATTAACATGTGAATTGCCTTGATTGATTTTCAGATGTTGAATAAACCTTACAAACATGAGATAAACCCCACTTGGTCTCGATGTATTTATTATTCTTTTATAAATTGTTGTTGAACTCAATTTGCAAAAAGTTTTGTTAAGAATCTTTGCATCCATGTTATGAGAGCATTTCATTTTCTTGTGTTATCTTTATCTGGTTTGGTATCCAAGAAATGCTGGCCTCATAGAATTAGTAGTAAGTGTTTCTTTCATGTTTTGTGAGCCACTGGTAGGTCTTAAAATCAGTTTAGTATTTTGTTAACCAGGAGGGTTTTTAAAATGATACAGAATAGATAGAGGATGTCAGAGTTTATCAGATGTGAGTTCTTCATTTCCACTATATCTATTTCCTGAGGGTGCGCTGGGTCTTGATGTAAAATGTAATTCTTACTATAGGCTGTGATCAACAAGTTTGAAAAACACTGCTTACCAACAAGAAAGAAGTGATCAGGCCTCATTAAGGTGAAAAGCCCTTTGTGGGAAAGTCCTCCAGGGCCTCTCCTGAGGGGGAACCATCTTGTTCTGTTTTTCCAGGGAAGGTTCAGTTTTAACATCCACAGTCTAGGTTCCCAGGACCCTTAGGCCTTCAGCAGATGAAAATGCTTACTCTCCCTACTCTGCACCAGTGGGGGTCCCTCTGCAACCTGCTAGTTACAGTGGGGTCTAGTGCCATATAGAAGTGGTTTTATGGGATGCAGCAGGGATCTTCTCATAGAAACAACCATCTCCATGTGAGGCTGCCTACCGTTGCCTGGGTAACGCCTTCTTAGTCTGAAATAGAGAGCCTCACCCTCGCCTGAGTCCTGGTCCTCATCCTGGTGAGTTTGCAGAGCAGATGGAGGGAGCAAGTGAGGGAGCAGAGAAGATGGGGCAGAGAGGACACGCCGGGGGGACCAGAGGGACCTTTAAACTGGATAGAGACACTTCACCTCTACCACTTAATGTGACCTTTCACAAGTCCCTTTTATTCTCCACCCCAAATTTCCTTATCTGCAAAACAGCGTACTTCCTAACTGTTGGTACATAGTGTAGCAATGAAATAAGACAGTGTACGGGAACTCCTTGGCCTGTTCCAATGGAAGCTGTAGCCACACAGCTTCCATGGTTGACACCCCCACTAGTCTTAGAAGAGAAGAAAACAGTGACAGTCTCACTGTTAAGCGCATCTATTGTAGAGGGTCTACTACTAACCAGGCATTAGTTCAATCAAAAAACATTCCCATTCTCAGGACTAGCACAAGAGAAATGCTATAATGAATCACTCCAACAGAGAATCATGGGAAGGGTGTGGCTGGCTGGATGATGATGCCAAGTGGGGTCCCTTGAGCAGGGATGACCAACGTAGTACTGCAGAGTATAACGTGTTGCCACAGTCATCCTGATGCACCTGTGTTTGGACAAACGTGCCCTATGATGCTGCTGCCCAGGGAAAACAGCAGTAAGACTTGGAGGTTTCAGTAATGTGTTATTTAGGGCCAGTTTAGCCGCCTGTGCAGAAACCCAATGCAAAAGTGCTTACCGGGCAAATGGGAGCACATTGGTTTGGGTTACAGAGAAGTCCAGGCCTGCACTGACCTCAGAGTTCCGCCAATGCCCGGCCTCTGCCTTTCACACCCTGGGATCTCTCCAGAAGTTATGTTTCCTTTGGGAGTGGCAGGGTTGGCACAGCCGATCTTGGCTTGCAATATCCTCACATCCGGAGGAAACCCCCATGCTCCCGCAGAGCTCCCACAGAATTCCAGGGATGCACTGGCTGGCTTTGCATGAGCTTCTCCCCCTCGTGATCTGGGGGACATGCACGCACCGCTCTAGTTGGAAATGCGCTTTGGGGTCAGCAGCCCTGCAGGGCAGAACAGAGCTCCGAAAAGGAAAACTTTCTGGCCAAAGTGTAACAAATGCCTCTTATCTAGAAGAAGAACACTTTGTATTGGAGGTATAGATAAATGTACCGAGATATAAAAGTTTACATTGTTAGAGCTTCCAGAACAATAACTTTTTCAGAATATATATATATTTTCCCTTCTGGCTGATAAACACACTTGTTATAAAAGCCTGTAATTCAGCTCAGAGGTGTATTTTAAAAATCTGAAACCCTGAAATTATTTCGTAGGGTTTGATCTACTCTTTGCTGTAACAGCCAGCCAGTGGAAATCACAGTTCCCAGGGAACTTCTTGATCAGGCAACAGGCTATGGCACCTGACACCAGCTGATGTCTCCATGGAAGGGATGGCATCAGATTTCCCCCATTCAGTGCACCACATAGCGACAGGTGGACTTCTCATTTTATGATTGTGACAAAAATCTACATTTTTGCAAAGCCAACTAAAAACATGTTCTTTTTGTTTCCTGTTCGCATCCCAAATAAATTTTGTTAGCTAAGCAACTCTAAACACACTCCATGTGGACTTCAAAGGGAAGCAAAGTAACCCTGAAATAACTGCTGGAAGTCTTCTCCCATGCATACCAGGTTCCTTATCTGTTTGGCTCTAGGCAGGCCAAGGAGGGATGAACATGGAACTTGCAGGTTTGCTGGCTGGTCAAAGCAACTGCAGTGTCTTTAATGTCAGCAAAACTCCGTGTATGAGCCCTGGCTGGTAGCACAGTGGTTAAGGCGCCGGCCTGCGAACCCAAAGGTCGCAGGTTTAATTCCCCAGCCAGGGCACATAACCAGGTTGCAAACCAGGTCTCCAGCCAGATCTGTGGCTGGAGGCAGGTGAAACACAACCATACATTGATGGCTCTTTCCCTCTCTGCCTCTCTCCCTTCCCCTCTCTCTGGAAATAATAAAATCTTAAAAAAAAAAAAAAAAAAAAAACTCTGTGTGGCCAGATGAGGCCTCTGCCCCACCCCAGGGAAAGCCAGAGCAGCCAGGTAGGTACCTGCTCCCACTGCCAAGGCTAAATTAGGGAAAACCTCAGCAAAGGCCTTTCAGCTAAGAGCAGGACCCCCAGGCTGCTGACTGAAGTTGAGCTGCCTCTGTAACTGTCTCTGTTGGGAGAGAAACAGTCACATTTCTCTGAAAGCAGATATATTCCGGTGGCTTGGCCTGGGTACTCTGCAGGCTGGCCCACCACACCCAGGCATGTGGGTCTCCTGACCTCAGGAAATCAGGCGCTGCTCTCAAGGACAGGAAGCCCCACACTGCCCCGGCCACGTTCAGTGCCAATGTCACTTTCTTTTATTAAGACTCAGCTTGTGTTCGCAGATGGGCAGCTGGAAAACCCACAAGGAACCTCCGAGCACCCTCCCCCTCCACCCAGGGGCTGTCTTTGCTGCAATCCTTTTCACGAGGTATAAGGGAAGAGGACCAAGCATGTCCCTGTGTGACACAAAGCTGGTCATTCTAGATGCAGAGCAACATGTGAGGGCTTGCTCTGAGGACCAAACGCAACAGCCCAGTGCCCTGCCTCTGCAGAGGGAGACTTCAGAATCTCCCAGAAGAAAGCCACGCCACTCTGCAGTGGTTTGCAGTGCTCAGCAGGCGTCCCTGCTCCCCAAGGGATGTGGCACATGTCCTCCGAGTCTAGGTTCACATCCTCCCATTAAGGCGGCTCAACTGTCAAAATGATGACTCATGGCCTCTGACCCAGATCCTTCCAGATTGGGCCAACGCAGGGAACTGAACACACGCACACACACACGCACACACACACACACACACACCATTTAGCAGTGTGTGCGTTTAGCACAGAAGAGCTGGGTTTACTTTGAGCTGGGGTTTTGCTGGACTCTCTGCTTACAACCTGTGATGCTTTCACATTCCCCTGCTTTTTCTGACTCCCTGACCTCAGTCTGGTTCTGACCTCCCCCTCTTTGGAACCCCTGTAGCACTTCATGTATGGTTTTCTTCCGGTGCTTGAGAGGTTGGTGAAGGGAATGGGGAGAAGAGCTGAAGAAACAGGTGTACAGAAGGCCCTGTGTTGTCCATGTTGACTGGTGTGTCGTGTTGAGCACAGAGGTGCTCACGGACCATGGCGACCCTTGGCAGAGGGGGAGTGTATGGCAGTCATTTCCATCATCAGTGATTGGGGAGCACCACTGGCAATTAGAGGACAGGGCCAGGGGTACAGAACACCCTGTCTTGTTTAGAGACTGTCACACACAAATTGTTCCCCTGAAGTACCACATGTGCTTCTGTTGATACATTCTGGAACAGGAAAAAAGTAAAGAAAGGGAGGGGGGTGTGTTCTCAGCAAAGGCACTGGACCTTCTTTGGATGGTACATGGCAGCCATCGAGGGTTTGGAGGAACCGAAATGCCACGTGAACTGTTTTGGTCTGGATGGGACCATCCTTCCAGCCCCAAGTTTGACCACAAGCGAAGGCCCCAAGCCCAACAAGGGGCCTTTGATCTTCCCTCGCTGGCCTGCATACAAAAAACAAGTGTTGGAGGACGGGCCTCCTGCATCACTCAGGTCACACCAGAAACTTATGACTCAGGTTTCTTTGAGGAGCCTGAAGGAAAGAGGCAGACCACCTGCGGGGAGGCCCAGCCTCTGGGAAGTTTTGGATTGAAAGGTCTGTGCAGGGCAATGGATGGTGTGAAGTTTCACGTACATCGTGACCCAGAACAGGGAGATGTTTACACTCTTAAGGGAGCTACCTAAGAATCCAGGTTTCTAGGAAATCTGCTTTCACAGAATCTGAGAGAGATGCTATATTTTAGCACGTGTTTCTAAGAGGAGCTTAATTGTGACCTCAGATTGTTTTGGGCCAAAGCTGTCAAAAGGAGGGTGGAACTGCAGGATGCCTGAGGGATGCTGTGTGTGGAAAACACCATGTCCATGACCTACTATCAGTGGCTCTAGACAGCCAGGGACACACTGATGACAGCAGCTGCCTGGGGAAGGCGAGGGGAAGTTCCCTTCCCACTTTGTTGTTATACAATATTTCTGCACCTATTGATGTTTTTTTTACAATGAGAATATATTACTAAAACAAATATAATTTACAAATAGCAGTTAACCCCTCTGAGGGTGAGCATTCTCTGTTGTATAAAGAGGAACTTATAGAGAAACTTAGGGCGGTTTAAATAAATCACAGAAGACATAACAGCCCATGAGACCTGGGTCTCTCCACCCAGACAAGCGTTACACTCTCCTGTGAAAGCGTCTTTCCTGGCTGGCTCTCTGACGCCAGAGGACCACTTTGTGCCCCTGAGTGGCATGCTCAGGCAGCTAGGGCTAAACAGACCTAATTACAAGGTCATTAGGATTGCTTTGTTTGTTGAGGGGAATTATCTGATTACTCATTGACTGTTTCCTTTTTCTTATCTGTAAAGGTCATCAGGATCTTTGGAAAGTCATATAACTTAGTTTATTTAGAAAATTAGGCCGATAACCATCTTCCCCGGCCAACCTTCTCTAAAAACTGAGTTGGCTCACTTAGTTCTTCACAAAACAAATTAGAAAGTGACATAGATTATTCTGGAGAAAGCACTGAATGTTACTTCTGAGCCCCAATTCAGCAGCACAAGGGAGCAGGCGGTAACTGGGGGTGAGGGGTCACCTTTGTGGGTCTCTTGGGGAGAATGAGACCAGAAGGTAGAATGCTTGGTGGTTTGAAACTGGGGAGAATATCATGGAAGAGTTATCCAGAGGGGTCTTCTTTGTCATTTAATGTCTACCTAAAAGAAATTAAGGATAGCTGTAAAAGCAAGAGATTGAGGAATTTTCAAAGAGTTTCAAAGCCTCCCCTCTTTGATGAAAAGTTTTTAGGAAAACTAAGCAAATGGGTGGAAAGTGAGTCAAAACCCATCAGTAGTACCCTGCAAGTCTGGGAAGGAAGTGGTTGCCTGATCTGATGTCACTTCTGTACCTTCTCCTAATAGATATCCCAGATAAGCCCTTCTATGGAGAAGGATTTAAAGGCAGCTCTGTATGGGCAGCAGTGAGGATGGTGGTAGAGTTATTTTGGTCTGATCTGCCTTTATGACCAGCTTAAAACTGAGGAAACTGTGAAAGAAGGGATGAACAGCGTCATGCTGTGAGCTCAGTGAGGGACACACCCACCATTGCCAACCGAAATTGAGTCCTGGATTGTGAGTGCTGGGGACATGTAAACAGAGTTATTAAAAGGAAATTGAGTAAACTATGGCACACATCTCCTTGTAAGTGCTGAGCCCTCCCAGTTTCAAACAGACTGAAGAGCTCTGCTTTCATTAATGAAAAAAAAAAAAAAAAAAAAAAAGAACTGGTTGGAAGTGGAGCTTGAAGTCTAGAAATGTTAGTTTGGGGAGTATCCACAATATTTATAATTGCAGCCTTCCGAGCCTTTGGAGCTGACTCAGCTATTTTAACAAAGGAAGAGTCAGTTTTAACCTTCAAGGACAGGCCAGTCCAGTGGTGACACTGGAGCCTCCACAGTAGACCTGCCATGCCTATCTCAGAGCAGCCAGCCAGACTCCATCCTCAAGAAGGCTGTGCATGTTGAGTGTGGCAGTGTCCTGGGGCCACCATAACAAGGACCGAGATCATGGTGGTGTAGGGCCTCACTCCCTCAGAAGCTCCAGGGGAGGATCCTTCTGCCTCTTCCAGCTCCTGGGGTTTGCCAGCAAACCTTGGCTTGTAGACACGTAACTTCAATCCCTCTCTGTCTTTACACAATGTTCTCTCTGTGTCTCTTCTCCTGTTCTTATAAAGACACCAGTCATATTGGATTAGGACCTCATCTTAACTAGTTACATCTGCAATGACCCTGTTTCCAAATAAAGTCACCTTCTGAAATACTGTGGGGGTAGGACTTCAATACATGTATTTGGGGTGATACTCATGGGGGACTCAAATGAAAAGTTTAGTTTCAGGTAATAGCTAATAAGCTTAGCAATCCAATGTATGTAAAAAGCTATTGTTTCAGAAATGGGAGGAATGAGCCACCTTGCTTCCAGGAGACTGTAAACAGTTCCACCTTTGTGCCTCTGGAAGACTGCAAGCAATTAAGATGGTATCTGAGACATTGTGCTCCAGGGTGAGACTGTCCAGGATGCAGATGAAAGAATCCTGCAGCTTTTATCTGATTAACATTTACCCCTGAATTCCAAACCCCTTACCAACATTTTTCTGCTCCTTACAAAAAGGGTCAGTTTTAAATGGAATTGAAGATGGTCTGTTAGGGTACAAGCCCGCCATCTTCGCAGATCGCTGACCATGTGAAAAAAGCACCCATAAAAATTCAGTCACTGTCTCTGCTTGT
Source organism: Noctilio leporinus (assembly GCA_004026585.1). Classification (NCBI taxonomy): domain Eukaryota; kingdom Metazoa; phylum Chordata; class Mammalia; order Chiroptera; family Noctilionidae; genus Noctilio; species Noctilio leporinus. The sequence goes on along the minus strand of PVIW01004965.1, from coordinate 966 downwards.
TGGGTTTGGTGGGTGACAGGCAGCCCCAACACCGACTTTTCCCATTTCATATACTTTCAACCCATAACGTTGGGTGATAGGATGGCAATGCTGGGAGAGATCTCGCCGTCATGTCCACCCTCTGCATGCGCCAAAGGTGAGCTCCATGGTCATCTCCCCAAGACGGCTGAGTCAGGTGGGCCCATCTGCGGGATGCACCCTCCCCAAGCTTCTTGCCTGTGTCAGTTTGCTCTTCTGTCTTATGGATATGACATAGTTGTCTTACATTTCAAAACTCTCACCCAAACATAGAATGGGCAAGTGTCAAAGATTTATTAACTCATTAATGAGGGAGCTGTGAAGTTGATCAAGCTTGTTCAAAGATTATTGTAAGAATAGGGTGTTGACAGGCACTAAAGGGAGAATGTGAGAGCAAGCAGGTTGGGTCAGATACAAAATGGGCGAAAGTCCTTCTCTTCCTGAGCAAAGCAGGGCCCATTCACGTGGCACGTTCATGTGTGACTCAACAATTAGTGTTGAAAGAAATAGGTCTTTATTTACAACATTCCAACCTTGGGGAGATGGGCTGGGAGCACTTCAATTCGAAACCCTGTTCTCCCACAAGACCCAGCAAATCCCTTGCTCCCCAAAAGGCTATAGGCTAAAACCAAGTCCCATAGTTCCCCATTCCTTATCTGTCAGCTCCCCCTTTCGGGATTTGGGGTACGTTGTCTTCAACCTCCATATAATAACAGTCCAAGAAAGCATGTGTGCAGTGTTACACTGGACCATGGTGAAGTCCAGGAAAGGCACAAGTCCTAAGAGAGTGCCCTCTCCTTATGTCTGGAGTTCCACAGATCCAGATAGAGTCTGGGACTACAAGGCAGAGAGTCCTTGGTGGCTTCAGAGTCAGCTAGAGCGGGCATGATCAAAGCAGCCGCGTGCCTGATTTCCTGCTCACCCGGGCCAGATAGCCAAATCTTTTTT